>VNJO01010468.1:13814-109824 GCA_008042535.1 Drosophila tani | reverse complement strand
ATCCCCTTTTAATTTTCACATAAAAGCATATTTTTATTTGTGCTAAATGCAGGCATTATTTTCTTTTGCGATTTTCCTCGCAGCAACTTTTCATAGTTGAGTAATCCAATTCGAACAATCGATTCAATCAGTTGCGAAATTCGCACAGTTTCAAGATCCTAAAAATTATTGGCAATTTGTGCATCTGGCGCTGCCATCTTTTGTTAGTTTTGCAATTATATTGTTTAAAATATTATGATTAAAAATTTGAACGCTCCAATGCGCCCGACTCGAAGTTTTCAGCTTGCAGTTGCAGCTCGCAGCTTACAGCTCCGCTCGAGTCTCTTCTGGCGGCTGGNGAGATGCACGATGGTCCCGTTACTTTTAGCGGTTTCTTCCATTCCATCGGAATGTGCGTCTACTTCTCGTACACATACATTCATACAACTATGAATATATGCGTGCACAATTATCTATGTGACTTTTGTACATTTGAACATGCAAATTCCAACAATTTTTAATAAGAAACGTGTAATGCCATTTTATATGTATTTTTCATCTTTCAAAAACGTTTTAGGTAATTTTCAAGGGAATATCTTGCCTAAATAATTAATTTAAAAAATTATTTTATTGATCCTTGTGCTCGAGTTGATTTCTTTTATTTAATAAACCCAATAAAAAGGGTATAGGGAATGTTTTTTTTTGTTTTCGGCGGGGGTCGAGGAGGAGCAAGCCGAGCAACGAGGCCAAGATCACAGCAGCCACGATACGGATCGGAAAAATCCAAGCAAACTTCATCGGAGAACGGCCAGTTGGCCAATTCGGCGACACAGAGCTCAGAACTCGGCTCGAAATGCGATGAACGGATTGATTGAATCGCATAACACGACCCATTGCAGCGGAGAAGAGGGGCAGGGACTTCACAGTGGTGTTTGGGGCAACCTAGAACCTGAACATGACCCACCGAAGGCGCTTCCAATAAACGCTGCTAAAAAGTTCAAGTGGTTTGCCGTAATAAAAGCATTTAATAGTGACATTTAAGGCTTTAAGGTCATCAGTTTGATTTAAAAATAGAAAGTATTTCTACAAAATCAATTCAATGTCAAATCTAAATCAATTTCTAAAATGAAAATTCTTAAATAGAAAAGAAAGTTCATTGATTGTGTAATTAAAGGGACTTACATAGCATTTTCTAACATTTTTTGTATATTATTTTACTAAAAAGAGGCATCTTAAATGTTATTAAATTATTAAATGATTAATTTCCTAATACAATTTAAAGTTAAGAATTAATTAAGCCTAAAGCAGCTACACTTCCCCCATAACCTTGATGAATACCATTTAGGGGCAACTTTAATCTGGATTTAAGTGGGCTTATTTTGTCAAAATGCCTTTCATCAGGTTTCTGTGTATTTTATCAACATAATTAAATTTTCAATTTGTGTTTTAGTGGTATTTTCGTGTCATTTTTCGTGGCTATTACACAGGTCTCTCTCCGTTTTTGGGGGAATGCCCACTGTGCCCGGTTAAGGCCACAAGCCGAGTGGCCAATATGCATAGATCCGACTCTGAGTCCAAGTCCCAAGTTCCAAGTCCCATATCCCAACCCCATCCCCTCCGCCTCCAAATACGAATACTTTGCATCCAAAAATGTTTTGTAGATTACTGCCTTCGCTGTGAACAGCGTGATGCCATCAGCCGGCCAACATTAACCGCGACTCAACAAAAAAGAAATATATACAAAAATCCCAGCGACTGGAATCAAAGTCGGAGTTCGGAATTGGAATCGGAATTATCGCGGTGCATTACTCAGTGGCCTTCAGTGTCGAGCCGGGCCTCGAGCTGGTCTCTGGGCCGAAATGGAAATGAAATGAATTGTGGCCAAGAGAGCGCGCCGAACCGAACCACAAAAGAAAAGTTCTCCCATGAGGTCTAGTCAAGGCACTTGAAGAAATTAAATATATAATAATAAATATAACAATAATAATAAGAAAATAAAATAATATATATTTATATACCATACCGTTTTCTACTGTACCTACCCTTTAAGATTCAAGATATATATCTTGACTTTTCTCAAAAGAATACCTTAATTCGATTTAATGCCTTGGACTTGCATTTGATTTGAAAGAAAGCCGTATTTCTTCTTCAGTATCCCATGCTCGCCGTTTCCATTGTTTTTCTGTAATTCTTATATCTAGAGTTCTGCTAAAATACCCAAGTACGAATTCAGCTACATAAAAAGTTGAGGCAGTATATTTAATACTGAAAATATCAACTTTCTTAAATGAATAACTATCGATAACTATAGTTTACTTATTTCTACAAAAGGATCTTGTGGCTCTACATATTTGTTTACAGTGCAGGGCAAGGTGGGGCCCTCTCAACTTGGTGTTGAGTCCATGGCTCCGTTATCGCCACGCATATTTGCATGGCTGCATTTTCTTGGCATCATTCCCCCCCTTCCCCCCATCCGCTGCATATTTCCCATAATTTCCCAATAACTTAACGTATCTTGGGTTTTCTTTCACATATTTTGTCTCAACTTAAATATAAGAGATATTAGTATTATGAAATATTATTATAGCAACCGCTTAAACACTTAATTCAAAAAGTGCATAAAAGCATAAAATCACTAAAATGTATTACGATTACCATAATAATATTGACTCACTTAAGGCTAATATCGAAATAATTTTACCAGTATTACCACCGATCCTGTCTCCTTTTTTTTTTAATAATAATCATTTTTAAGTGCCTAGGGCCTAAGCTACAGTCTTCCATATGATTCACACTCCATTGGTTGGGAGTCTTGAGCAATTTGCATTTCGTTTGGAACAATTGACAAATGATTCATAGGCTTCGGAATCGGAGCTCGGAGCTCGGAGTCCGAGTCCGGTGCCGATCGATAAGCGTTTCAACGGGTTGGACAGCTTCAATCACTCCCTGTCCCCATCCCCTGTATACCCTTAAAGTGCGACACCAAGTGCCCTTGAAAATGGCAAAAACACATGCTCCATGGAGCTGGAGCTGCAGCCATCCATCGATCCATGGCTCTTTTGTGGCCAGTCGCCAGTCCATTTGAAGTTGAAGTTGATATGGATGTGAATGTGAATGTGAATGCGAGTGTGGAGTGAGTTGAAGTGAAGTGAGTGGCACACAAAAGATGCCTGGCAAAATGAGCAATAACAACAACAAACTGCAAGAGCCTACTGCACAGTGGTTTAATTTTAAATAAACTTCAAAGGATCCACTGTACAGGAAATATATAGAAAATATTCAAATTATTAAACATAAATTTTGGTATTTAAAGTAAATATACTGCACAGTTGGTTTAAATTTTAATAAACTTCAAAGGTCCACTCTTCAGGGAAAATATAGAAAATATTCAAATTATTAAACATATATTTATTTATAAGTCCTAATAAGTTTTGTTATTTAAAGTGGTTTAAATTTGAATAAACTTCAAAGGATCCACTGTGCAGGGAAAATATAGAAAAATCCAATTTATTAAACATATATTTATTTGTAAGTCCTAATAAATTTTGGTATTTAAAGTAAAGTATTTAAAGCACAGTGGTTTAAATATTAATAAACTTCAATGGATCCACTGTGCAGGAAAATATAGAAAATATTTAAATTATTAAACATATATTTATTTATAAGTCCTAATTAATTTTAGTATTTAAAGTAAATATACTGCACAGTGGTCTAAATTTTAATAAACTTCATAGGAACCACTGTGCAGGAAAATATACAAAATATTCAAATTACTAAACAAATATTTATTCACAAATCCCAATACATTTTTTGTATTTTAAGTAAATATAATTTCTTCATAAAACAAATGGCTTTCAAATGTTTGCGGGCAAAACCTGTTAGGAATTCGAACTCCAATTTCTCCAAACTGGTAGCTTTCTCGGTTTTAAGCCAAAATAAACAAAAATAAGGCATATTTTCACCGCTGCTCTGCTGGAATTAAGAAGAATCTCTAATTACTAAGAATCACTAGATAATTCACTATTTGCGACCACTGTGCACCGCCGAGTGGCAACCACAAAACGGCAATTACGTTGCCACATTGCCATTGAAGCGACGTATCCACTGGTCCGGGGCACATACAAAACAAATACAATCATAAATAATATGATTATGATACCACATAGCAGCGCACTGCCCTCTTGCGCATGCGCAACCTGCATTCTAAAGAGGAGAGACCCCAAAAAAAATAAAGACCCAACAAAGTTGACAATAAAAGAAAACCGAAACCCAAGAGATGAGGAATGCCCCTGCATGGCTGCACGTTCGCTTGAGAGAAACTATGCCACATAAAGTCACATATTCTATACTATCTGTAGAGCAAAAAAGGCATACGAAAAGGATTATACCCTCATAATAAACCCATAAATAAATGAAGGAAAATAATTTATATTAAGTTCAAAGTAGTCTCAAATAATTCAAAAAAATTATACAATTTGCTTAGAGGTATCAGGTAAGTGGGGTTACCTTCGGTGAGGGTATTGGATATGTTATTTCATTATCGTGCCATGACAATCAGTCAGCGGCCCGGCCAGGTCTGGCCACAACTTGAAATCAACTTTGGGCCGCGACCGCTCGTCGTTGTTCGTTGCTCGTTGTTCGTCGTTGTTCGTCACGTTGTTCTTGGGTGTTAGCTATGCTGTTCAACATGATCATTCGGGCCAAGAGCCATGAGTAATATTTGTTCAACACACAGGCCGTGTAGCGGCGCACAACAACGCCCTTTTTTCTCGACCCGCCCCCGCCCATTCTGGCCAAGTTTAAAAACCCAAAAAAACCGAAAAAAACCAATACCAAAAACTGAAAATCAAAAAAAGGAAAAACGAAACCGGCCCCAAAAGAAATATATATTGTAGAACGAAGTTGAGACCCATTAGCAAAGTCAAGCGCCGCCAAACTCGACACAGTAACTTTGAAAATTATAGTTGTGTGGAGTTTGTATACCCTTTCCCTCAGAGTGTTTAGGATTTTTAAGGAAATATACTCGTTAATTGTTTTTTAAGTATACTTAAAGCTCATTAATATTATTGTATATAATTGTATTATATTTAAAAAGATATTTTATTGAAACAGAAAACATAGAAAACATGTATATTTTTAAATTTGAGACAAGTGATTTTTAAATCATAATTTCTTAAGTCTTATATTTTTTATTTTGTCCCCAAAGACAGCTCTATTTTCTTATTTATTTATTTATTCACTTTTTTTATAGTTAACTTGGTCAGTAAGCTGACACACATATTCACACGTCGAGGTATCATCAGGTGGGTTTATTCCAGGAAAACCAAAGAAATAGAAATTACCATCGCAAGGGGATTAGGTTAGCTTTTCTGGGGAATCATTTTGAAAGTTTAGGTGTCTTTCTAACTATTTTTATAAATTTTATAATTTTCTTTTTTTAATATTTAGGATTTTTGGAGTGTTTTTGAAAGAAACAAATAACAAACACTCGGTTAGTTTGGGAAATATTAGTTTTATTAATATAAAAATATTTCACTATAGTTTATAATACACTACATACACTACACTTCACTATAGTTTATAATAATAATAAAAGAATTTATTAATAAATTTATTATTAAAAATATTTTTAGAGGGCCTTAAATAATAAATTGCTGATATATATATATTAAATTAAATGTAAATCAAACTCCTTTTAATTATAGAAAAACAATAATCTGCAATTTTAGCTTTGAAAATATATATTTTTAGAACTCAAATAGTACTCTTTTGTTCCAATTTAATTCAAGCATTTTAAAATACAAAAAAGGCCTTGAATGCCCTTATTCTTCACCAAATTGTTCATTATTTTATGAAAAACTTACCTTTCTCAATTAGAGTATTGCTAATTCTCCACAACAAAGTTTTCTACTTAGCGCCCGCACTTTTTTTTTTAGGTTCTTTTTAGTTTCTTGTGCGATTTTCAAAGGGGGCCTCTAAGCGCAGCAGCTGCTGGCCATTGTTGTTGCTGTGGCATTTTTCAAATTTGCGCATTTGTCTGCGCTTTGCATAATTTTCGTCTTATTTATTTTGCGGTTTTTTCATTTTCATTTTGTTTATTTTTTTGTTGTTGTTTTTTCTCCCGCGTTTTGGGTCATATTTTTTCGTGGTGCGCAGCAAATTTGCCCCGAATGCCGAGTGTTTTGTTTGGCGGCTTCTAAGTGGCCGAAGAAGAAAAAAAAAAAGCAAAAAAGAAAAGAACCTCCACAGTCAATAGGAAAACAAAAAAATAAAAAAGCAGAAACCGCAGAGCAATAAATGAGGCTCGAGTGATACGAAAATACCAACTGGCGACCGACCGGCAGAAACAATAAAGTTCAGAGTTCGGCCAACAAATGGGGGCTTTAAATGGTCACTTGTGGCAGTTGCAATTTTTGGTTTTACATTTTTTGTAATATGAATTGGCCAAGTTATCTTTTATTTGGTTTTTAGAATAACATTTAAAAGTACTTTTAAGTCTTATACATTTTAATTAATAGGAGAAAATGTATGTTATGCAAGTCAAAAGTGTTTATTATATTTTTATTTGTTTGATTCAATTTTGAATTGAAATATTAAATGTAATTATTACTTAAGGGCGGAACTTTCCCATAATATACTCTATTTATTCAAATACTAGCACAAGCACTTAATTCAACTAGCTAATTATCTTTATTTTTAATTCAACCTTTGTCCAAATTATTCGTCATTAAATGCAATATGATACGAGTGTCCCCAATTTAGGCTGCCATTAGTCAACACATTTAGTTCAACTAAAGTTAAATTAACTTTAATATACATTTAATTGGGTTTGTTATAATTTGTTACTATTCAAAGCTTAGCCTTTGTTATATATTAATGAACTAATTGCTTTTTAAATTGCTTTTAAGGTACACAAAATAAAGACTAAAGATGAACAATTATTTAACGAAAAAGACAAACAACGATTTACATATTTTTTAAAAAGAAAATATTGTAAATTTAAAAAAAAATCTTAAATATGTATACAGTTATTTCGATTTAAATTAACAGCAATTAATATGTATTTAAAATCGATTTTTACTGCTCTTAAAATATATTTTGAGGTATTAAAAACCTTTACTTCAAGTAAATAGTTTCTAGTACATTTTTCGATGCACTTTTTGCCTTTAATTGGTTTAAATTAACTTAAATGAGATAAATAATAGTATAAATATAAAATAAATACTCAAAGTTAATTTGGAGCAGACTTTATCAAATTTACAGAAATTAATATGTATTTTAAATCATTTTTTGCTGGTCTTAAAATATTTTTGAGGTATTAAAAACCTTTACTTTAAGTAAATAGTTTCTGGTAGATTTTTCGAAGCACTTTTTTGGCTTTAAATAATTAATTTTAATAATTAACTTAAATGAGATAAATAATTGTATAAATATACAATAAACACTTGAAATTCAAAGAAATATATTTTATCAAGTTGATGTTGCTATAGTTTTGAATTTAATTACCAAAATACTGCGTTTTTTCTGTACTTTTTTAACTCTCTTAGGTTACCTTCGGCCTCTCTCATCCTCGCCTTTTCCTGATTTGCTGCTTTATCTGTTTTAGTTTTAGTTTTTTACTTTTTTTTTTTTGCTCGTTCCACCGCTGATTGCTTCCCACCCATTTACCAATTTTGGGGTGACTCGAGCAGAAGTCAATTCACCTACAAAAGTTCGCGGACCCGCAACATTTGACCCCATGTCGCAGTCGCCGTCGCCGCTCTTGCTGTCCCGCTCCCACTCGCGGTGGCTTCGTGTAACAGTAATCCAGTTGCAGGCTTCAGCTTCAGCTTTTGTTGCAACACGCTTTTGTGGCACGTTCGTTGCTTGAGTCTTTTGTTTGCCACGCAGATTTATGTCATTCCTTTTGCTTTTGCCTTTGTTTTTGCTTTTGCCTTTGCAGAGGCTGGCAAAGGGGCCGGGGTGGGGGGGAGGTGGGTAGCCACTCCGACTGACCAAGCTCTTGGAGGTACAGTGGAGCAAGCATAAGAAGGTCCGGGGAGTAAGCATCAGCTGTTGTTTTCAAGTGATATATTTAAATTGAAGAATTAAAAAAATATATTAGAAGTAGATAACATGTAGATACCATATAGACACCGAAAATGGTACATATTCATTTTGTTTATATTTTTTAAACAACTTGGGCATACCTTGTAGAAAATAAGAAAAAATGATGCAGATAACAGGAAGATAATACGTACGTAAACGGGTTTTAGTTCTTATTTTTATTTTATGTAGATAACTTGTATATGTATGATGTAGATAACATGAAGATAAAATGAAGACTGCATGTACATATTATAAAAAATATGTATAAACCGAAAACACTGTCAAGTCTTTTTTTTATTTATTTATTTATTTATTATTATTTATTTATACTTTCCTTCAAACTATATGAACATAAAATGTAGATAACTTGTAGATATGATGTACATAACATGTAGACAACAAAAATATATAAATTGGTACATTTTTAAAGTTAAACAAAAAATGTATATTTTAAAAAACATGTAAAAACCGAAAACACTGTCAAAGCGGTCTTTATTTTTATTTTTTCCTTAAAAATATATGAACATAAAATGTAGATAACTTGTAGATATGATGTACATAACATGTAGACAAAAAAAAAAAAAAAAGGTACATTTTTAAAGTTAAACAAATTTAGGAAATGTATTACGTTAAATAAAACCATAATTTTAATTTTTTAAGATCCTAAATCGATTTCATTGAAAGTTGAACCCTTCGGAGGCTTCACTGTCCATCTCCAGTCCAATGCCTTGTGCGCCTCTTGCTATTTTTTCCCGCATTGCATTTTGCTGCTGTTTCTGCTGCTGCGACTGCTGCTGCTTTTGTTGTTGATGTTAAATTTTTTATTTTTTGTGCATTCCTTGGGCGCACGAACCTCAACCGGTTTATTATTGTTGCTGGTCGCCGCTTGCCATTTTAGTTACATTTACGAGCAGCGCCTGGAAATTGTTGTCAGGTTGGTTTGCTTTTGCTTTTGCTTTTCGCTCGCTCTTGCTCTTTGCCTTTGCCAAACGGCGAAGAGACGAGAAACCGAAAAGAGCAACTCCTCCGCGGAGGCAACTCCTTTTTTCCAGCTTTGCTTTTGTTTTGTTTGGCTTTGCTTGGTTTTGTTTTGTTTTGGTAGCACTTCCAGTGCTCTGCTCTCCTGCATCCTGTTGAACCGGTCCACAGACGTCGTCAACTCCTGCCAAGAAGCAAAATGAAATAAAATAAAAGCAGAAAACCCGATACGAGTCTGAATGCCAGAGCAGAATTTTCCGACTTTTGGTCACGCAGATTTTATTATTATTTTTTTTTTTGTGAATTTAAATCTGTAATTGTCGAGTAATATTTTAAAAATAAGGAAATTAGTTTATAAATATTGTAAAAGAGACTAATTTAAAGGGAAATAATTAAATTAATATTAAAAACCTGGTTGTTCCTGTTTACTTTTGGTTATATAATGCAAAATAAAACAACAAATTTAATTGGGTAATTAAATTGCTGGACTCATCCCGATTAATACGTTAAAAAATATTATATTATTATAATATAAAAATATCTATTAACTACATATCAAGATTTTGTCACTTTTAAGTAGTAATACTCCATAATTATTGCTTAAAATTATGAATAAATTGTACTGAGTAACTGGGACAACATTTCCAGCACTCTTGACCTTAGTTATAATCCTTAAAAGTACCAATCCTTAACCCTTTTTGGAAAATTGCAAGATACAATTTGGGTTTCGGCCTAGAAGTTCGAACCAGCTCCCAACTCGAACTCGAACTCGAAATCGAACTCGAACTGTAACTCGAACTCGCTGCTAACATGACGCTGTTTTGGGAAACTGTGAATTTTCCACTCGGGGGGGAGTTAACATGACCAGGGATCGTAACAGCGAACGCGGCTCGATGTTCGAATGTTCGGTTCGATGTTGCCCGCTGTGGAGTTCGTCGAGTGGAAGTTGGAACGCAAGTGAGGAACGCGAAGAGGCCGCTGCCGCTTAACCCGCCACGCGAGTTTCACGAAATTATTTCTCTGTCGGACTTGGTGGTGAGCGAACGGTACTTTCGGATACAGTCGGACACTCGAAACTCGAAACTCGATATTCCGAATCGGCGTTTTTCGGCAAAATCGGATGCTTTTCGTCGTATCGCGCGCGTGTGTGCTGCTGCTGCCTTCTGAGCGTCTGTGTGTGTGTGGCTAAAGGAGAAATTGTAATAAAAACCGGTTCCCACACTTCTTGCAATTGCCTTTTCCCAAAATCATCATCATCCAACACAAATAAAAATACGAAAAGTAATGAAAATAAAATAGAGGAAGAAGAAGGAAGTAAATAAAATCGAGAATCGCTCGCCTACCGTCGAATAATTGTACCGAATTCGGCTAGTGTTATTTTCCGTTTGCCTTTTAGTTTGCCTCTCCGTTTGTTGTCGTTGTCGCTTTATTTTTTTTTTGGATTGGAAGGATAAACCATTAACCATAAACCTCCCGATCACTGCATTTTTTTTCCTGTGCCCAAAACGAAGGAAATTCGCTGAGAAAAAGTGAGCTAAGTGCAAGCAAAATTCAAGCAAGAATAAAGGCTAAAGGCAAAGCGAAGAATCAAAGCTAAGAATTAAAAGTCAGTGCCAAAACCAACAAGAAATAAAGTGAGAAATTGAGAAATACGAGAAACAAAACAAAAGTTGCAAATTTACCGAAAAATTCCTGCCGAACACAAACCACAGAAAAGATAAAAACAAGAGGAAGAAAGGTAAGGAAAAGTGAAGCGTTGGTAAAAGAAGGAAGAACGAAGCGGACAAGGAGAATATACAGCAGAGGCCTAGGCGCTATTGTTGTTGTCTGCACCATTCACTTGCATTTCGCGCAAAGGAGATGGGAACAAGAGAGACAGAGAGCGATCGAGCGAGATATCGCCTACCTGTCCCTGCATCTGTGTGTGTGTGTGTGCTTGTGTGCTTGTGTTGGGATCAGTCTTTTCTGTCTCTCTCTCTCCTTTGATCCCTCTCTTTATTGTGCATTTCTCATTACAATATTGCTCCCTCTTTTGTGGTTTTTTTTTTCAACTAACAAAACCCTATTTTGTAATTGAGCAATCCCTCTCCCGCTCGCACCCTTGCAGTTGTCCTTTTCCTATAATTTTCGATTTAAATTGGAAAAACTATTCGGTTTAATCGGATTTTAAAAGTTAAATTGTGATCTGAAATTGTGAATAATAATATTCTTATATACCACAAAAACTAGGAAAAAATAGGTGATTTGTGATCACTTTTGGAATCAAGTTAAAAAAAAAGGGTATACATTTTTGAAATTGAGATGGAAAATTCTGAAACATGATATTTATTCTACATTTTATAATATAACATTTTAAACCAAATAAGATAATTTTGGTCAAAAGGAAAATATATCGTAAATAGAGGGTAAAACCGTCTTTTTAATTTTTGGTAGTTTACTAAATATAAGATAAGGTTTATATTTGTTTCAGTATTAAAAAAATCAGGTTTTTTCAATTCTGAAACAAATATAAAAAGGAAATATTTCTTAAATAGAAGGTAAAACCTTCTTTTTAATTTTTGGTAATTTACTAAATATAAGATTAGGTTTATATTTGTTTCAGTATTAAAAAAATCTGTTTTTTTTTTGTCTAGAAAATTCAGTAAAACTTTGAATTAATGTGATAATAATATTTTGACTTTTAATAATTCTTAAAAACTTTTAAAGGTTTGTTTTAAACTTACATAACATAACATAACATTTTCTTGGGACTACAAAGATCACTTGTGGGCTAGAATAGAATCCATAGTATGTTGAATTTTAAACAAGACTTTGATTCGTTTGTATTTTGGAAACCACAGTAAATTCCACACACAACTTCAGTAATATCGAAATGATACGGTTTTTCTATTGCTGCACCGATGTTGCAATTATATAAAATTGTAAACGCCATTTTCCAGTTACAGTTACAGAAAATTCGATTTTGGGCAACTCGGACCGACGTTGTTTCGTTGGGTTTAGTTTTTAGTTTTTAGTTTCTTGCGCGCCAAGTGCATGACATTTAAATGGCCGCCTGCCCGTTGTGGCAGCGGAAAAACGGGGTGAAAATGGGGAAAAATCGGGGGGACCTGACAATGTTAAGTGCCTGGCAATGTGTTGCATTGCATAAGAGGCATCCAAAACGTGGGGCTAAACGGGGCGGGGCGGGGCTGGACGGTTAATGAGCCACAGGCAATTTGAATGCCAATTAAGTGGAATCTAAATAAAAAAAAATTGGCAATATTTTGTGGTCTAATTCAGGAGGAGATCAATAGAGACCCCAAGAGAATGTTCAAAATATATAACCCAAGGGAAACATTGAACTAAGAGCATTAAAAATCAACTTTAGAATAGGTAAATGTATTTTAAAATAGTGATAGTTAATAGGGACTCTAGTATCTAAGAGTTCTCACTAGTTATGAGAGATAATTGAATTAAATCAATAAAATAATACAAATAGCAAGCAAGTTATTGATTTTATTCTTTATAAAAAGCATCTCCAAAAGTCTAAAGTATAATTAAAAGGGTTACTGTGATTTCTAGCTAAAAAACAAAGTTACCAAAGCCAATAGTTCACATTGTACTTGCAAGAATTTCAAAATAAATATAGAGAACTCAGGAAGCGAGCTGAAATAATTTATATAAAATTGTTTAAGATGCTCAAATAAATCAGGCAAAGCCTCATAAAGTTAGTTAACAACGCCATTAACTGTAATAAGAAATTAAGAAAGAAGGTCCAAAGAATTATGTGAACCTTGGGACAAGCTATAAAAAAAAACAAGAGGCTGAATCAGAAATGGAAAGAAAAACTATGTTCATATAAACACAAACCAAATGAAGTTGGATGGATGGGTAAATGTCGCTGAGAACAATGTTGCGACAACGGAAGAAATCGAAAAGAGGTCTGGGAGCAAGATATATAGGACAAAGATGATAGATAATGCTTGAAAACTTGAGGTGAGAGTCCAGAGATTAAAACAAAAATTACCCAAGATTTTAACAGTTTTCGTAATTATTAATTAATTTCAAGTTTTCTTTAAAATCTTTGGGGGTTTACCCAAAATTGAAGTCTATTCAGTAACTCGGTTTCTTCTTTTTCTGGGCCTATTGCTACAGCTTTTTTTCAGCTTAATAGCCCTGGGCCTCAACTGGGTTTCATTTTTCTTGTTTATTATTATTTTAATTTTTTTTCTTTATGATTTTGTACTGTTTTTCTTGCTTGCCTTTTTGTGTTTGCCTGCTGTGGTGTCTTCCGTTTAAGGTTATATTTATTCAACTTTTATTGCAGTCGCCGCGTGCGACAAATGAAAATAAACGGAAAATAAAGATGAAAACGTTATGAGACGTTAAATAAATTGAAATAAAAACGAGATTGCTCTTTTGCTTTGACTTTTGAGTGAGCTTCAAGTTATTCGATTACAATTCCCACTAACTATCAGTGGAGAGAACAACAATGAATGAAAGGTGCAATTATTTGATATTGAACTTTAACTTTTAATTGGTTTTGAAATCGATGGTACCTGTCCTTGATACTTATTAGGTTATTAATATCTTCTCTCCTTTTATTTATAATTTGATTAAATATTCTGTTACCTTTGACTGAGACCGTTCACCATTAATTTTCCGCCGTCATCTGGACAATAAATAAAAGTTAACAATTTACATAGAGCGAAAGACTGAAGAAGATCTTGTTCTCCTTGCTTTTTTGTATTTTTCTTATTCCCTTTCACAGTTCCCTGGTAGTTTGTCTTTTTAATTGAGGGCGAAAAGCATGAGGATATTAAATTTCCAAATGATTTTTCAATTTGTGGAAAGAGTTTTCAGAGGGGGAGGGGCCGTAAACGGGGTAACTTGACTTTGATTGCTTCGGGCTGATAAACGTTTGGAAAAAATTCTGACTAAACGTCCGAGACTGTGCCTCCCTTCCTATTTTTTCTTTTTTTTATTCCAACTGACAAACGACAAATTGTTTTGTGTGGCAAACTTAAAAGAAAAAAAAAAGTTTGAGGGGGAAAACACTTTTGTCATGCTCTTGCTCATATGACAATTGTCTCGCTTGTGGTTCACAGTTTTCCTTTCCATTCTTATATAATTTTTTACTGATTTTTTTTTGCCCATTCACGGTCAACCACTTGACCTGGCCAACAATTTTCCACTCCTTCCCCGGCGTGGAAAATGAACAAAAATGCGGAGGGGCGATTACTTCAATGTTGATGATGACTTCATGTCAGCAAGTTTGCAATCCGTTGAATGGGGAAATACTTTGGGAAAAAGGCGAATGTCACAGACACAATTATCTTTCGAAGAAATAATTTTTAATTTTTGATATGTCGCCGACAAGCTGGGAACCCAAAGTCTTGTCTCCTGACTGCGTGTGAATATTATTCCCCAGACTTTGACTGCACTTGAGAACTAAATTTAAATGGAAAATGCTTGCTTAATCAATAAATATTTGAATTAAATGGACAACAGTTTGTCGGCTTCTCAAAGTCTATGGAAATGGCATCAATTCAAAGTTCTTTCATCTTTTCTGTCTTGTTACCATATTAAACGTTTTGTTCTCAGGACTTTATTATAATTTTATGACGCACAAATTAAAATGCAAAAAAATGAAACCAAATCAAATCAAAACTCAAATCGATTAGCCTAAAAAAAAGGTATATGTTAATGAGAGGGGGGCTTGGCGCTGCGTGATATTTTTGCCCCGACTTAATGTCATTCCATATGAAATCTCAGCAAAAAGAAAAAAATTTAAAAAAAAACTGAAACAGCAAAAAGTCAGAGAACAAAAAAGCAAAAGAACTTGTCCCTGGCCAGCAGAGAAATTCGGTAATTTGGAGCGAGCAAGCGTTTAATCATTTAAAAAGCATCTTTTGTGAGAAAATCCTCAAGCCGAAAACTCCTCAAGACTAAAGAAAGACATTTCTTGAGCTTTATCTGGCTTTGCTTTTTGTATACGCTTCCAGGGGATTTTTTAATAAATATTCGTACTCATTTGGGCATTAACTAAGGTGATTCGGGTTAATATTTATAATAATGTCATTAAATATCATATAAATATGTAATATAAAATAGAAAAAATACAAATTTTACTGTAATAATTCATCTACAAAGAGTATTACAGCCTTCGATTCCTTAATTTATCTTCCTTGTCTTCTTGGCTGTGTAAAACAGTTGTTGTTATTGCCGCTGTAGAGCAAGAAGAAGTCACAGTTGGCCAGATTTCGCCTCTCTTGACCCCCGACCCCCCCTTCAGTCACGCATTGAACTAAAGATTGAGGTCACCAGAAAAAGCAGAGGATTTTAAGCGGGACTGTGGAAGGAAATGCGTCGCAAGTAGGCGCGTGGCGCCTCAGTTTCGGTATCAGTAGCAGTTCTTTTTTTTTTTTTTTGTCAGCCACCACCCTCATGGTAAACCCCCTCCTCCGCTCCATCCCCCCGAAAAGCCCCTAAAAAACCTCACTGAAAAAAACCTCACCCCACCGATTGGCTTTGCCTTGCCGGCGGCCAAAAGTTACAATAACTTTTGCCACAGTTTTCGTAGCTTTTATATCTTTTCTTTGCTTCTTTCTTCTTAATTTTTCTTTTTGCGTATTTTGCTTTTCTTCTTTTTGCTGGAAAAGGGGGCGGAATGATGGGGCGTGTCAGTGTCATTGCTACTCGAATGCATTTTAATTCGATTGAGTATCTCACGCCGTTTTCAGTCGACTTTTTTGCGGCATGAAATGCAGGCCAAAGGGTAGCGCAGGGGAGTTTAGTGTTTAAAAAATATATGAGTAAGAAATAATATAAAACTTGGTTAATAGCATAAAAGGCTCAATTAATTGAGTCAATTCACGTTTAGGATAAAGAATTTTTATTTTATTGCAATTAATGTAGCCTGAAATATTTTTAATAATTAAATATAATTTCCTAATTTCACTAAGAAATTAAATAAAAGAAAAATTTTAATTCAAACCTAGGTATACCCACTTTCAGACATTTCAGCCCTTTTTTTATTAGCGTTTAATTTCTTTTTTTCAATGACTACCTTATTCTGTCAAGACTAGCAAAAGTTTGAATATCTTTTTGTCGGCTGCCGCATTCAACTTTATTTAGTAGTTCGTTTTTTTTCTCCTTCCCTTTTTTATAGAACAAAAGAAGATTGAACTTGAGGCAAGTTTTGCAACGGTTCAGCCTGGGCTGGGGTCATGGTCCAAAGGATGAACTAGGCTTTCGCCCAGGCATAAAAAAACTAAATGGCAAGGCTTTAAAAATGGTTTTAAAAGCAGCAAAAAATAAAAGAGATATCCTCCTGTCATCTATAAATCTCAGCTTGCGGTCGTCAGCTCGCCATGACTCAGAAAGTTGTTAGTTTTCAATCGTGGCTGGATTTAACCCAGCCGAACTGGATTGTCCACATAAAAGTGTTAATTTTGTAAATGAAAAATAGAAAAAAAAAGATGTAATAAATATTCATGGGCGCGTGAATCATTTGTTGAATGAGTTGAGTCTGTCAAAATATGCTGGTAAGCTATTGGATATTATAGAAAATAGCTAAATGTTATGCATAAAATTATGGAAATTATTAAAGATATTATTTAGATTTTTAAAGGGTTTTTTATACTAATTCTAGCTAAAAAAAGGTATGGTTTAAATATTACAAGCACAAATAACTTGAATTTCTTTTTTTAATCTTAGCTTCACTTAAAGGGTTCTTGAAATATTGCATAAAACAACATATTGTTTAGCAATTTTCTTTGCTATTATTGTTTATATTTGGAAAATTTGCTCAAGACCTTCTTAGCTCATTCGTTGCGATCTTTTTTGCAGCCGTAACTTTGGTAACTTTGGTAACTTGGACGCATCTGTTGGATGCAGGGCATAAAGTCCAGCTAGGGACTCGGACCAGGTGGAAAAACAAAGGTAGCAGTAGCAGTAGCAGCGGCAGCAGCAAGCCGGAGAGTAATTGAACGAAGAACAACAACTGGAGAGCATAAAACATAAACAGACAGGTAAGTGGAGCCACCTGTTGTCAACTGGGTTTTGCCTCTTAACCCCCTGAGGACACCTCCTTTCCCCTGCTTCGCCGCTGCCGTAACCCCACACGAAAGAAAAGCAACCTCAAGTCCCTGAGTCATCCGTATCTGTATCTTTTGTGTCTTAGTGTGTGTGTGTTGTATCTGGTGGCTCTCATCTACTGTGTCAAAAGTGAGCGCAAAACTTTGCGCTTTCGACTCGTAGATACTTTACCTTATCCCTCCCGTTACTTCCGCCGCTTTTGTTTGGCTTTTGTGCAGCTAGCGCTGGCTGGTATCTTTAAGATACTTTCTTCGTATTTCGGGTATTGTTCTTTGTTCAGCTTCAGCTACAGCTACAGCTTCGGCATCGGCTTCAGCTTCAGTTTCAGTTTTCCACTTTTCCCCCTAAATACTTTTCGCTGCCTGCAATTTTCCGACAAAACAAGCACAAACAACAACAATAACAGCTGCAGCAGAGCACAGTCTTTGGAAAATGCTCCTCCATTCGAATTTTAGTTTTTCCATCGTCGGCTTTTCTTTCGTTGGGTCTTCTTTTGGTCTCTTTTCTTGGTCCTCGATCCACAAATATTTGCCAGCTCAATTAGCGTTCACCTGTGATTAGAGAAGGGTCGAGAAAAAATTCCCAATCTTAAGGCATTCAATTTAAGGTAATTTGCATTTATGAAGATTTTTTTTTCTTGGAATTTTATTTAACATTTTTGTAAAAGTGGTTAAATATTTTATTTATTTATTTTTGGACTTAATACATTTAAAACTAAGTCTTATAGCTTTCGAACTATATTTATTTATATAAATTAAATTAAATTTAAGGTAATTTGCATTTTTTGAAGATTTTTCTTTTCTGGAATTTCATTAAACATTTTTGTAAAAGCTATTTTATATATAATTTATGTATTTTTGGACTCAATACATTTAAAACTCATTCTTAGCGCCTACAAACTTTATTTATTTATATAAATAATACCAAAAACATTAACCCAAAAAAAGGAAATAAATTAAAATTGAAACTGGTCCGAAATCAAAAAGTACAGATAAAATAAAGCCCGAAAAAATAAGAAAAGAAGAGCCCAACTTATCGCTTTTTTTCTCACTTCAAGACCCCCTTCCCTGTTACCGTCCATTAACCCTCTTTCCACCTTTTAAACTCGCACTTTACCCGTCGAACCATTCAAATTTAAATCAATTTGATTCTGATTAGCCACACACGCAGTTTTTCTCTGTTTCCCCCCTTCGAACCTTTTTTTCTTATTTTTTTTTTTTTGTATTTTGTCGCCATGGTTTTCGGAGTATGTATATTTTTCAGTCGTTTTCTTTGGGACCTGTGAGCCATGTGTGCGGCTGCTGCTGTTGTTGTTATTCTTTGTACCTACAACTAGTAAATAAATTAGTTTTTATTATTGAGAAAACAGGTTTCCACTTTAAACAGAGACAGAGTGAGAGAGAGAGAGGCAGGAATGTTGACTCTTGGGCACGCAGGTTCAAAAACGGAGGAAAAAGAATAAAAATAACACGAAACTCCGCACTGAGAGAAAAATGTTGATAAAGATTTTATTTAGAATTTAGTTTATGGAAATAAAATAAAGAAGGTTGTTCTTAGCTTATTTAATATTATTTATCCTAAAATTAACCTGAAATGGGAAGTGAAATATATATTCTTAATCGTGTCCGTTTTTCACTTTCTCAGATATAAGAGCTGTCAGGATATTCAGATTTATTATATTAAAATAAGCCTGAACTGTGCAAAATTTCATTATACATGATCAGCTTCAACAGCTGAATCGATCTAGGCATGTCCTGTTCTCCTGGCATGATCTTACGTTGAAAGATATATCTTTCAGTTGTGGAGCTCTCTAGATTCTAGATCAAAATTTGTAAAAATACTTTAAATTTTCTTTCTGTGTCATAATGGGAGAAAAAAAAGGGAAGAATTCTTCACAGTTCGCTGACAGAACCTGTTTAAATAGAAGGAGAGACGGGGTGAGCGCAGCAGCAGCAGCAGGAAGAATGAGAGGGAAAGAAGGAAGGTTTGGGCTTCTTTCGCTCGATTTCTTAACACTTTCGTGATTTGAATTTTTCTCTTCGTCTATTTTTTTTGTCTTTCTTTTTCTCGAATCAATTAAATCAATGGAAATATGCACAAACCTCACTCCTTCGAGCACAACAAACACTCCACGCAAACAAATTATGAACAAACAGAACGAGGAAAGTATACTCGCTCGCGATATGGAAGAAGTATCCCAAGGAGTTTGCCGGAGCGATGAAATATTATTATTCAATGCCATCGATGCGCTCTGTTTGCCATCCACTTTAATTTTCTGCCTCTTTTTTCTACTGTTTATGCGCCGTGTCTAATGACAGTTTTGTGGTCATTATTTGAAATATATATTCCAGAATATATATACTTATACGTACATACTCGTATATGGGTGTGTTTATACATATGATGCGATTGCGTATATTTATGCGTCGGATAACGCCCTAGAAAACCCGGACAAACAAGTTGAATTTTCGCAATTAAATGTTGGCCATAAATTAAACGTTCGTTGTCCACACTATAAAAACAGCAAAAAAGAAATCAAAGAATTGGAAGTGGAATTTGAAGTGAAACCGAAGGCTAAATGCTCTGATTGTTTCTTAAGAAAATAATACCAAAGAAAAAGTACAAAATTGGCCCGTTAGGTATTGTTGAAACTTGTACTTGAAAAACATTTATTTAAAGGATTTGATTCATTTAAAATAGAAACAATAGTTTATAAGGTTGTAGGAGGGATTTGCAGAATTTATATTTTTAATTTTCTTACTAAATTTGATGAGTAAAGCTGGGATATGGAATAATTATGTTTAAGGTAATCTTTATAGACTTTTTTCCAAACCCGACCAGCTGCTTAACCCTTTTCGTATACCTTTTTTTTTTAGTAGAAAAACCTAAGCTTCTCGTTCCAATTGGATTTGATGCGATAATAGGCATCACACTATATAATCATCAGCATACGATTGTTTAAGTCCAGACTCCTCGCACACACACACAACACACACTCGGACCTATATGGTTATGGGCTATATAAATGATGATGCTGCTCATTTCTTGTTCGATATTGCCCCCATCTTCTTCCACTCGTTATGTGTGTGTGGGCTGATGTTGTTGGTGTTGTTATTGTTATTGGTGTGCCTGCTTTTGTTGTTGAAATGCCGCCCTCTGATAAATGAGTTTTTGGCTTTTTTTTTCGATGAAAACGACGTGGGAAAATAATGCATTGATTTACATGGCAACACACACTCACTGACCAAAGCAAGCCAAGCTAGCAACAGCACCAACAAGCCACCAACAAGGCGAAACAATGGGCACCTTGAGACCTTGTCTAGACGATTCTGAAAGAGTCTCGGGATTGGTTTGGCTTGGACTTTGTTGTATATATCAAAACTTGCATGGATCAAGTGGGAAAATTTCACGAAAATCGCCATTAAACGAAAAATATGAAGAATATAAAAGGCAAGAGGTGGCTTTTGTGTGGGTTAAGTCAGAAAACGAAGCTATATTAGTTGCAAATGTCAAGCAAAGTGAATTATTTATTTATTGGGAAAATATCTAGTATCTAGTTTATATTTCCATCTCCTAGCAATATTTTATTTATATATATATTTTTTTAGAGCTTGTTACAATGAGAAGGCATTTTTTGTAAAGAGCTCTAAACTAAAAAAAAAGTGCCGCTCATTTTCATCTTAATCCCCGCACCAATCTCGATTCTCAATTACTTGACCATTTATTTTACTGCATTCCCCTCCAGCCCCACAGTTTCCCGCCAGTTTTCCTTGCTTTCCCCCCGCACACTCACTTGGAACAGCTGTTAAACTATTCAAAAGTAATCGCTCCACTTCTGGTCCTCACTCCCACACCTTCATTCCCCCACTTCTCTTTCTCCTACTTCTCCTACTTCGTTTTATTCGCTTTTTTGGCTACTTTCTCAAAGAAAAAGAAGAAGGTACTAGAGGGAAAAAGTGCACAGAAAGATAAAAGACCTAAAAAAATTAAAATACTAATATTTAATAAATTATACAATATATTAAATATTTATTAACACTTACTCTATTCAAAAAATGTGCAAATTTAACAAAACTAAATCAAAGAGAAAGTAAAGATTTTGTCAAAGGCAAGCTGCTGTTTCTTTGCTAACCGACTAGTTGGGAATTCTTAAAACAAACGAATGTATCTTAGGCCATCGGAGACTTTCAAAGGAAAACCATAAGTGTTTTCATTATTAGAAATTCAAGAATATTATACAGATTTTGTTTAACATAGCCAATGTCCGTCAGTAAAGTACGAGTATATGTTTGCTGACTTTCCAGTTGGGAATTCTAGTGCAAAGAAATATATTTCTGTACAATTGGATTTACAGTGGCAACTGTTTGGCCCTGGATGTTTTTATAATTTAATATTGGATAATACGTTATTCTAGTTATCATATCTTCTAACTTTCTATTAATTAGTTTTCCATACATCTACGTTTTTTCTCTGGGTGTACGCTGCTTACAAATCGAACAAGCAAATCATGGCCATCACTTGCAGAACCTTAAGATCTGCTGCTGTGCTTCTCCATTAGTTTGGAAAATGCCAGAAAAGTTTGCATAACAAAATACACAGCTTGGAGGAGGTCGGGAAAATTTTGGGAAAAACAGGTGAACATGGGGGAGGAGGAAAAGGAGAAAAGGAAAAGCCAATGTTAATGAAGCGAGCTTTTGTCCGAAAACTGTCGGACTGCTGATATCTGAACTGGCAATAAGCGGCGCCGCCTGCCTCTCCACCCCTCATAATTCGATATATCTTTGGGATATATTCCACCCCTCCTCCCTCTCCCCGCCCCTGCCATTCTCCTGGCCAGAAAACGGATTCCAAAACTGTGTGTAAAAAGTATTTTCAACTTTTGGCCACATGCTTCATTTATCACAAATTCATTTATCATTTGTCCTCTCCCACACACACACACAATGATACAAAATGTGAATGTATTGCTTCCGCCCCGCAACCCCCCTCCCCCTGCCCTTACTTCCGTTTTTTTTCTGCTATTTTTTTCGATTCTTTTTTTTTTTTTTTTGGTTGGAATATATGTCGCTGGCAGTGCAAGTAGCCTTCGAACCCAAAAACTAAGCTTGGCCAAAAAATAAAGAGAGGAGCAGCAGGCGGCGGGAGGGTGGCAAAAGCAGACGAAGAAAAATGATAAAGCAACAGCCAGGAACAGTCAAGGGAGAGGGGGGAGAGAGGGGTCCAGGACTAGCGAAAATTCGCAAAGCTCGATAAAAATTGTTGGGCGAAAAAATGAAAGAAAATAAACGAAAAACGAAGCGAAAAGCCTGAAAACTGCCAAAAGTAAAAATGATATAAGGCAAAGGCACTAAATATTCGAATAAGCTAGCAGAAAAGTGAAATACCCCAACTAAGTTAAAAGTTTCAATATAATTAATAGTAACTATATATTTTTCAAGCAAATTTTCCAAATATTCTTAGGATCCTATGATAGCTTATATGTAAGATTTATTTTAATATATTATTTAATGTATATTTATCTTAAGTTTCGACAAAACTTTCGGAATATCCCATATCCATACTCTACAATCCCCACCAACCAACACACGAAAGTACGACCTATCCTTCTCCTTTTTTTCGGCGTTCATTCTCCAAGGATAAGGTCCCAGGAAAACGCTTCGTGGAAAACTCAAAAGAGAAAGACATGGCCAAAAGCGGACGGGAAAAATATCCCCGAAAATGAAACGAAGCGAAAATAAAATTTCCCAAGCTAATGACAAAAATTTCCGGTTTCACAGCCAGAGCCAGCAACAACAACACTTTAGGTGCAGGCCAAGACGCCTTCAATTGGCCAACAAAAAAAGTAAATAAAATAAAATAAAAGACCAAAAGAAATCCGTTTGCAAAACGCTGGCGAAATGCGTCCACGACTAATGATACAATTTCGTTTGTATGGCAAGTGAAAGTGTCTCAAAAAAATAGGGAAAAAAATCCAAGGAGATGGTGAAAAACGCTTGAAGAAGACACAGGAGTACACGGCAAAAAAAAAGGCAATAGATTTATTACAATCATTAGAAAAAACAACAAGTTTTATAAAGACTTTTAGCTTAACAAAATGTATTCTTTCTTTTTTAATTTACGTTATAATTATCGCTGACAGAAGTATATTAAAGTTTAACCTTTATTTAAAATATTTTATTAAATAGAAACCCGAAAAATAATGTTACTTGATAAAATTTCTTAATGAAGAAAAAAATAAGAAAGATAAATAATAAAATAAATTACCTTAAACATCACAAAGATCTAAACAAAAAACCAAATGTTTTCTGTGTAAAAAAGCTGGAAAATTCGGGGAAAAGCAGAGATGTAGATAGCCAAAGACGTAAATCAAATTTGAAGCTAACAACATTTCTTGAATCTGTCGAGTGACTAACACTCGCAGCCACACCCACACACACTCACTCTTGGCCAGAAACGCTCATTTAACAGTTAATTAGCCCCACCAAAAAGTCTAAAAAAAACACAAAAACGAGAAACAAATAAAGCAACAACTTGAAATGAGTTACAGCATTTTAAAAAGCAATTTTTGCCCAGCGATCCGATTCCAATTCTCCGGGCACAGAGGCGTGCCGTCGAGGGGCTTTCAGGGGGAACTCCAGACCAGCTCCTTTTGTTGCGCATGCGTTAAGCGTTTGACGTTGATTTTTTGCTTTCTTTTTTTTTTTTTTTTCGTTTTTGGGTTTTGTTTAGAGGAATTTTAAGTGCTTTTCTCAGGTGTTTTTATTTTATTTTTTTCGGCCAAAATTCAATGGGAGTGGTCAGCGAGCTAAGACCCCGTCCGAGTCAAGCGAAAAACAGTTAAATCCGCGCAGGTAATGGCCCAAATGAATTACCAACTGGCTAGGTAATCCCCGCCACCGCCATTGCCGCCGCAGTTTCCAGACTCGTTTTCGTTCTAGGCTCCTCTCTTGCGAAATTAGTTTTCCTGGAAGCCAAAAACTAAAGCTAAACATAAAAACAATCGTTTCAGGGATTGTATTTCAGGGCCGGGAGGATGGAGTGACATTCTGGGAACTTTGAGAAATCCTCGAAACGAAAACATAAATCATCACCTTTCCCCATTTGGTGCCAATAATAAAGCATAAATACTATATATGAGGAAAGGTGATTAAAAATAAATATATTAAAAAAAAGAGATATGGTGATGAGTGCTTGAGTATTTTTAGGAAGGAATAATAAAATTAATTATGACTTTCCAAGTAGAGATTTGCTTGTATTACTTTTATATATAATTATACGTTTTGCAAGTATTTAAATACCTGTACTCGAGATGAGTTCATTTAATACACAAATAACATTCCGATAACCTCTGTTTTATGGTTCCTTAAATGAAATATAGCATTTCCTTTGTATTTATACCTTTATATCATATTTTCGTATGCAAATTAAGAGAGAACAAATCGAATATGCAGGCTGCACTTATTTTTCGACTTTTCCTTTTGGATTATTGCAAAAATCTGCAGATCCAATTAATGCAGTCATCTGTTTGCCAGAGCGACACTTATAAAGTTGCCTTCCCGTGTTACGCACAGCTCTGTAAGGGGGTTTATAAACCCCATTTTGCCCCCCTTTTGTGCCCCCAAACCACCATGCACATCATCACCCCCGTTTTGGTGTCGCTTCTTCATCTCTTTGCTGTTCTTATGCTGCAGCCGTCGTCGCTGCACTTAATTTTCATAATTAAAAAAGTTTACCTTGGCGAACCTCATGTGCGTGCCACCGCCGCAGTCACCTCCCCTCCCCACCCCCACATCCCTCTAGATATTTTCCAACCCTCCGCCAGTGACGGTACGCACATTGGATCCCCCATTGAACACTGCAAATATTTTATATTTACATAATTATGTGTATAATATTTAAATAATATCTGCTTGGAGTTTATACAAAATATTATAAAGTTAGGTTAGCCCCTGACGAACGTTCTTTCTCTTTCTTTTTTTTATAGTGTGGCCAGATATTAGAAAGAAAATAGCCAGTAATATGGCAAAAAAAAATATTTCTAAAAAACGGCTAGATTTAGCCATAAAAAAAAATTTCAACAAAATAATATTTTTAATAATATTTAAATAACTAATGCTTACAGTTCAAAAAAAGGGAATTATAAATAATCTTTTAGTGTGGCCAGATATGACTCAGAAAACATATCGTAGTATTGCAATATGACATACAAAATTACTATGACTTTTTAACTCTTTAGTCGCAAAAATAAAATGTAACCGCACTTAGATTTATTATTTTTGTCAAGTGCACACACACTCCTCTCCCTTTCTGACACCGCTGAAGGCGAAACGTTTTTGTAATTAATTTATGCAAATAATCAGAGACGCCGCTTAGGGTTGCCACCCCATCTGAATGTGGTTTGGGGCGTGCGAGGGGGGCCAATTGCAATCGCCTTGCCGCGCAACCTCCGCCAAAGCCCCCAATGCATGGCCAGCGTTGGCATATTAAAATGAATGACCCTCGCCCCGCCAACAATATATGTATATGAACATATATAAAAATTCCTATATATATATTCGCCCTTTCCCCCGGCTTGATATATGTTTTTTATATTTTTTAGCCACTCCCTCACGTAAGGATTAAGTAGACAAGTTGGCAAAACATAGCGCCATGCAATCCAACAATCCCCGGTATTACCCTCGCTCTCTCCTCCTCTCTTCTTGTATGTCATCATAATTCCTGCTACACATGAGGGGGAAAATCCAGGGAAAGAGGGGAGGGGAGGGGAGGGGGGCAAGAGGGGGAGCTTTGCAAACTAGTTTTTCTGCAATACTTTATTTTCCCCGTGCCTTTCCTCTATTCGCCCCATTTGCATTTGGTGCTCTCATGCTCCTTTTGCCATTTTGGAATTTATTATAAAATATTTTGTATGTAATTCCCTTCTTGACTTGACTTTTAGCGTTTGAAA
This sequence comes from Drosophila tani, assembly GCA_008042535.1. NCBI lineage: Eukaryota > Metazoa > Arthropoda > Insecta > Diptera > Drosophilidae > Drosophila > Drosophila tani. The sequence continues at coordinate 83,753 of VNJO01010468.1, read as the reverse complement.
CTCTCTCAAAAAAAAAAGTAAAAGAAGAGAAAAACTACAAATAACTACGATATAAAAACTGTAAAAAAAGATAAGGAAGAAAATAAAGGGGCTTAAACTTTAGGAATACAGGTTTTCCTTTATTAAAGTGCATGATTCTGGTGCTTGATAAAGTTAATCATATAGATTATTAAATGTTTCCTTTTCACCAAAGAGCAATGACTTTTGAATAACTTAAAGAGAAGGGTTACTTAAGTTAAAGCCTGAAGAATGTTACTCCCCTCAAAGTCAGGCCTTTCTCCACTGATTTATCCCCTCTTTTTGGTATGCCAGTTTTTGGCCAGGCCAAGACACAATGACTGTGCTTCATTTCAGGGTTGGGGCTGTAGCGCAGAACCCTTTCTTTCTTTTCGAGGGACCCTCGCGTAGAAAATTGTCAAACAAAAGCCGAGGGGGCCGAGCCGGGCTGAGCTGGCGAGCCTAATGACTTGAGCCACAGTCACACTGTGCGAGTCACAGTGGCAGTCACAGATTCCCACTGAGCGAGCTCGGCTCGTCCCCGAAAAACCCGCTGCTGCTGCTGGCTTCCCTTTTTTGCGGGAGGAGTGCCTTTTGTGACCGGGTACTACTGCTACTGGGGGTACTCTCAATCAAAGCCAGGCCGGGCTCCTCTATATATTTTTTTTTTTTTTGCGAAAGGAGCGAAAGGAAAAATAAAGGGGAGTTTTGAAACTACCAGAAATGGGGGAGAACTACGACGGCGGCGGCGACAAAAAGATGAGGAAGCACAGTTCGGGGGTAAAAAAAAAAAAACTAGGAACACCAACTGCGGTTGTTGGCCCGATTCCTGTTTCTTTCCCTTTTTTTTTTTGGGGGAGCGCTGAGCTTTATGCCATTTTGCTGGGGGTTCGACGTTACTTTAGCAGGGACTCTGATGTAGTTCCCTCTCTAAGGATCTGAGCTGGTTAACTCCATCGAAACCTTATATCTCAATTCAATTATAAAGAGTTTTGGGTTTGATTTTCAAAACTAACTTATATAGACCCTTGCCCATTTTACTAGATTTATTAGGGATTATTTTTGAAACTCCCCCCATGTAATCAATATTTTTTCAATTAAAAAAAGAGTAATGACTTCATTTACAAAAATCCCAAACGTTTCGATTTCATTTTATTTGCTCCCCTTCAAAGTCCTGTTTGTAGCCCATTTTTAAATCCAGCTTCCTTTGGGTTAATCATTTTTTTTTTTTGCACCCCTTGTTGGGGCTACAAAATTTGCAGTTGTTGCTGTTGCTTTTTTCTCTTATTTTTTTCCACCAAAAAGGGGTTATTGCCCGACACTGGGCAACCCTACCCACCAGTAAACAAAATAAAGTAAAAAAAATAATAATAAAAAGGGGAGCTCAGTGGGAAACCCTCTGCCAACTGCACTGACTCACTTCGAGTACTTGAGAGTGTGTTGCACCCGCAAAAATACAAAAAATGTTGTTAAAAAAAGGTATATACGTATATAACAAAAAAAATATATATACTTTTATAAGACGAGTATTAGGAGGGGATTATTATTAAAGCAAGAAAGGAGGGGGCAAAGCCCTGAAGAAAGGGAGAGTGGGAATGTTTATTTTGCGTGTCAGGGCACTTAGCGCAATTTCCGCATCTAGGCGAGGCCCAGCGACAAAGTAACTCTCTTTGGGTCCTTCATCTCTTTCTTTAATTCTCCCTTTCCGTTCAATTTTCTCCCTTTTTCCTGCATTTTCCTTGAGAGACATGCTTAATGCTTCATTAACTGTTTTACACTTGGGGAAAGCAAAGAAATTTCTCAACTTTATTCTGGGTTTTTATAGGGAAAGAGAGAAAAACTAAAAAAAATGCTGTAAATAAAGATTTGTGTTTTTTACCAAACTTTCATGTGTTTATCTTTTAAAAGATTGTCTTCCTAAAATCATAAATATCCCTAAATAGCTTCAGTTATTTTCTCCCTGTGCTCATACATACAAGACATATTTATCTGCGTGTTTTTCCTGCCTCCCTCGCTTTGGTTCCGTGACTCCTCGGAACTCGGGGACTACCTGAGCTACTTTTAGGCAAATATCGAATGACAGTTACCCGCAAGGACCCCGCCAGCCCAGCGACCTCTGCTCACCGCTTAAGTGGCCCAATGCTCATTGAAATTTGAGGCCGAGACCGCGCCGCTCTCCTTGTCCCGCCTCAGAGACATCAAATGTCAAGCAGCCGCCAAAGGAAAAGGAAGGGAAGCGAGGGATAAAAGGCACCATAGGAAGCTGTGAAGAAGAAGGAGAAAAAAACGCCACGAAAAGGAACAAATCCAAAGAACGAAGAACCTTCAACGGTCTTACTGACAAAAGTCTCATTGTCTCACGGCCCATAAGGCCCCTGTAATCAAATATCAATGAGCAGCGGGGTACTATCAGCCTGCACGGGGAGAAATATTGAGGGGGAAGCGGTAATTAATTTAATTATTTGATATTATACGTTGAATAAATCCAGAAAAGACTTTTAAAAGGTTTCTTTCTGCTAAGTTTTGGTTTTAGTTTAATAAATATAATATTAAATATTGTTTAATCAATATAAAACATTTAAAAATGTTGTAAATTTGAGTAATGGTTAATATTTTAGTTGCTAGTGTCTGTAGCAAGCTCTGCATTTTCTCCTCAGTGTATACATCCACCTCCTCGCCTCCTTCCATCTACACTTAACCCTTGTTCTTTGCCAAAAAGTTCGTTTTAACGTTGCGGGCTAATTAAGCTTCGGGCGACACACAAAACTAGTGTCGAAAAGCCAAGGCAAAAAGCAGCAAGGAGAGTTGTGCCCGGAAAAGGGTTAGACGAAAATGTAAGCGAAGGAGTTGGAAAAGTTGGAGTAAAAGGGAGTACAAAAAGGAGGAAAATGAGTGACTGCAATGCCGGGGGGACCGGGGCAAAAAACGGATCTGGAAGCGGATGTTGCAAATGATTCAATCAATTTGGATTAGATGCCAATTCTCTTTTGGTTTTTTTCTTCGCGACAGAACGAAGGATGTGTGGGAGTTCAGAAATGTCAGAAAAACAAGGATTTTTTCAGCTAAAGAAAGTCTTAAAGTTAACTTAATATTTTTCTGAAATTCCACTATTGTTTTAAATTATTTATAAAATATTATAGATATTATAAGAGAACTCTTGCTATATTTTTAAGAATATTTCTTCATTTAAGCCAATGCCTTTGGCCGAAAGTTCTTTTATGTGAAATTCTTCCCTTTATGACGAGCTCTCTCCCAGCTTCCAGCCTGAGCCCCAATCCATTCTTCCGCATTCCATTTAAGAAGAGTCGAAATCCCCTCCAACCTCGAGACTTTCCATCCATTTGTCTCACAGCTCATCCCTTTGTCTTGGAACTCTATGATGAGTGGAAGGAGCCAGAACTGGAAGAACGTAAGCCCAAGCCCAAGCCCAAGCACAAAGCCCAAAGCCGAAGCCGAAGCTGAACCAGAAACTCTTTTTCCACCGACTTGCCGCTGCGTTTTTGTTGTTCCTCAGCGGACGGAAAAGCGAAGCAGAAGAACTCCCGCAAGTTCGTTTGGCTCCGCAGAATATACATATAAAAACTATATATATTCCCGAGTAAACGGGAAAAAATTTTACAAAAAACAAAAACAACAAAGCGAAGAAGTTGCACGCGAAGCGAAGGTGGCCAAAAAACAATACCAAAAAAATCCATGAAAATTGCAGTCGTAAAGTTTAATTGTGGCCAACACCGTTGGGCACAGCCAAAAAAATAATATATAAATACTTGTGAAAGGGGGATAAAGCTATCTTGTTCGATTATTAAATATTTCTAGTTCTATATTGGAATAAATTTTTTACAAAAGCAATAAATAAATACTCTAACTTAAAGAATAATACTTTTAACTACAGAGAATTAAGGAGAAAGGAATTTAATATACCAAATATTTTTTAAATGTCATCTCACAGGTATTTTATCGTATATTTTTTAAACATTAACCCCACTGTTTCTACCTCCAGAACATATGTATACAAAACCCAGAGAAGGAACTGCATCAAATTTGCACAAGAAGTGTTAAAATTGTGCGCCAGCTGCACGCAAATTTACACAGCGCGAAAAAGAGGGTGGCGAGAGGAGGGGTTAAGAGAACAGAAAAAGGAAGGCGAAGCCAACAAACTTCTTCAACAATCCAATGAAAAATTGTCCAAATAAATATTTTTGCAATGGACTCAAGGCAACCAAAAATAACAAGAAAAACTCGAAAAAAAAATTTGGAAAAACTGGAGGGAAAAGCAGGGGAAAAAAAGCGTCGAACAAGTCAACTGATGAAAGGCAAAAGTGGAAGGAAAGCAGGGGAAAAGCAGAGGAAAAGGCGGAAGTTCACACTCGAGTCAAGCATGAAATTGTAGAGGAGAAAGTGCAATGCAGGGGGTGTGTGTGTGTGTGTGTGGTGCAGGAAAAAATGTGCAAGAACCAACGAACTTAACCATGCTGGACAGTGTCCTCGTCAATGGCCTATAGACCAGGAAGCAGCAGCAGCAGCAGTGCCACAGAATTTCCCAGTGACATCAAAATTTACATTTTGCACTCAAAAAGAGTGCGAAGTGAGAGGCAAAGAGTCAAAAAAGTAAAGAAAAAATACAAAATTGTATAAAAGGGAAAAGCAACTTCCCACTTGGGGGTAGACCCTCAAAAAGAGGGGTGCAGGGTCACTGGCGTAGTTATGGGTACAGGGGTTGCATAAAAAAATATGTCTTAATTATTAATTTCTATGAAAATTGTTAATGTTCCTTGAAATACTATCTATATATCACCTTTTTAAGGCAAATGTAACTTATTTTTAATATAAATTGTTTCTCAAATCAGATATTATTAGATTATTATATTAATACATTTAACAAATCTTTTTTAAAAATAAGTTAAGAAAATCATTACATACCCCCTTTAAGTCAATTAAATTTGTTGCCAGGTGCCCTTAAAATTCTCAAGTACGAATTCGGTGATGCGTTAGTACACGTATATAACCAAGCAAATGCTGTGACCGATCGTCAGCAAATTAATGCTTCAAAGAATTTCCCTTAAATCCCTAAATAAAAGAGTTAACAATTTTTGAACCTAACGCCCCCCTTTTGGTTGACCATGCCCCTGCTTTTTGGGGGACTGTAGGTGTTGACTGTGCAACAACAAAGTTGGCAATAAAAATGCAACCAACCTAGGCGAGAAGGAGAGAAGCCCCCAAAGCGAGGACTGGGACTGGGACAGGGACTGAGAAGGAAGCGACTAAATCATAAATGGATGATAGTCCACGCCAGCAAAAGGGCAAGGGGGAGGGGGCAAGTCATTGGGGAGGAGGGGGGCAGTGTCCTGGGGAAAAGGAAAGGACACTGGTGGAAGGAGCTGAAGGAGCATAGGAAATGAGTTTCAGGACTTTTCCCAGCTTCTGTCTAATGGCAACGTCCACTCCTCGGAGGCAGCTCACAGATTTCATTTTGAACTTTTGAGGTCTACAATATATATACATTCCTATAGATATCTACATACATATATAAAAATATTTAAATTTATACAATTTAGAAAGAGTCTTTAAGGACGAATTTAAAGTGTTTTCTCATGACACTTGGCGCTTGTTTTATATTTCTTTTTATTATAACAATTTATAACACATTTCAGTTAAGTTTAGAAACTGATTAATTCGTTTCTTTTCTTTTGTTTTTAAATATTTTTCATATATTTTTCTCGTAATTTTAGTAATTATTTTTCACTTCTAACTGGTCTTTAGTTTTTCCCAGTCTTCTTTTTAATAAGATTTCTTAATTTGAATATTCCCATTTCCTTTATAATTCCACACACATCTCTTTCTCTCTCTCTGCCAGGCAGTTTTTAATTTGTCCTCTTTCGCTTTAACATTATATATACTTATATATGTATATCTCCCAATTTTGTCTCAGTTTCTCTCTGTTTCATTTTAATTTCCATTGCCACTTGCCCCCAATTGAGTCACTTGCCATTCACCAAAGACAGAAAAACCAGAAAAAAAAAGGAACAGCCAGACGGAAAAAACATAAAAACTGTCATGTGTTTTGCCTCTGAAGTTGAATGTGTATCTCCGCGTGAGCCGTATCTTGTAGTGTTTGATTTGCGCTTGATTTATGCGCTTTTTAAATGGCAAAGATTAGACATTTGTTTAGCAATTAATTTTGGATGACACTTTTGCCCACGAAAATAAGGCGACGCAAATGCGGACCCGGACGGAGCTGGAAAAATACTCGGCGACTCGGAGTGGGGGCGCCTTCGGATCATTAAGACAGGAACGCCTACATGGTCTCCAATTTTGTGGTGTTTTTCTGCCACCGTTTTTACTTTGGGTTTCCCTCCTCTCAGCTTTTCGGCTATTTCCATTCACCTACCTCCTCCTACCTCAATTTATGTATTTTTTTTCTCTCGTATTTTTCTGTTGGCAGCAAGCGAAACGAAGCGGGCAGGTGCTAATTAATTATAAATGCTAATCAGAGGGTAGCAGGGGCATATTACCTAGCTTGATATTATGCTAAGTAAACATCTTAAGTTTAGTAAATACCATTTAAGAGATGTATACCTTCTCAAAAATAAGTAAACCAACTAAGAAGTATATCAGAAGGGACATTTTATGTATAATAAATTACTTAAAACTCTAAAACCTAATGACTGAGTATTTCTCGAGTTGAGGTAGATTTTTCCTGCCTTGTCATCTGTTTTAGTGAAATGCTGGAAAGTGAAAGGTGTCTGGGTGAAGTCTAAGTGGAAAATGGGGGATATATGTGTGTTCAGGAGAGATGTTGGGGTCTCCCATATTTACATCTATCCCGTGTGGTGTCTTGGGGGCGCAACCTCATCAATTTTGGACTGGAAGCTGACTTAATTTTATTATTTTTCACCTGGCCATCATTTTGATTGAATGCCCTTTGGGTCAAGCTTTTATTTGTAGATCTTCCTTGAGTTCCTTTACTATTGTTCTACCTTTTAATTACGCCTTTTGAAAGCTAAAGAACATTAGCTCTAAGACCCAGCCAGTCCCAAGTAAAACATTTGAAAATGCTTTCATTTTAGCTTAATTAAGTTAAGAGCTCCACACAGAGATTCGCTTCAAATAATTGTTTTTCTTCTTTTTTTTTTGTTTTTTTATTGTACTTTTTGCTCCCTCTGTACTTTGCTCTTTTCCTCGACAATAAAAAATAAAACAGAACGAACAAACAAAATAATATAATACAAGAGTTGACGCTTTGGACAAAAGACAAGCAGAACTTTTGTTGTTTGAGAAGTCAAACAGAACTTCAATTAAATAAATTATTTTTATAAAATTAATTATGCATCAGGGCAAGAGAGGAAGACGGCACCAACACACTGCGATAATTAAATGTATAAGGAAAATACATTGAAAAAGATAAATGGAGAGGCAATTGCATACAATATGCATAATGAAAAACCTCTGGGCTTGGCTTTGTGTCTAGAGATTGCGACTTAGCTACTATTGTAAATATGTTTAATAGGAAATAATATTGAAATCAAAAATATACTGTACTTACTGCAGTCCCTCTTGCTAATAACCCTTTTTAATCCATCATCCCAAGAACTGCTCCATCTTTTCCCCAAATCTTCTTCCTAATTCTCCATCTCCATATTTTCCCGGAGGCTATATTTATTTTTAAAGAGATTTTGCGTTTGCCAAATTGTTGGATTGAGTTGGGGCCGAAGTTTGTTTTATTTTCTCTTCTCCAAAGGCATTTATGCCCACATTTCTCTGTGCATATATATAGTGCTTCATGGTGTGGCATGTAAGTTTATTTATTTCATAGTTTTTGTGCTGCATCATCTTCATTTCCGGTTAGCCAGAGGAAAGGCAGGGACTCAGTGAGAGAAGAAAGAGATGGGCGGCGGCGGCGACGGCGGCGTCGGATTTGGGAGTTGTAGTTAGAGTTAGAGACCCGCAAAACATTTTGTTTTTATGCGCCACTTGCGTGTGGCAGCTGCATTAAGCCAAGAAGACGGCCAGGAAGGGGCGGCCTCGGACCCCACATGAAGTGAGCCAAAACGGTGGGTGACAAAGTGGCTGTGATTATGGCCACGACACAACAGCAAAACTTCAGAAAAAAAAAAACAATAGAAGCAAAAACACAGAAAACAAAACCCAAATTATTTTTAAGCATCTTAAAAAATGGCCCTGTACAAATATTTAAATATTTCCTATGACTTGACCAAGATATTTTATTAATAAAATATATTTTTCCATTATTTGCAGGTCCGTTTGAAAGTTTCTAAGAAAAAAACAGGAAGAACCTTTGAGTAAGCCTTATTATTAATATTTTTTACGTTTAACTAACCCAAAAAAATGTGGGCTTACCTATTTCTAACCGTGCACCAGAAAAATCAGGGGGGAAAACTCCATCTATTCTGTACGGCGGCTCCTACTTGGACTTCCTCCTCTACCCTCCATCTCCTGGCCCAATCATCATCATCATCGCAGACGTTTAATTGAAATGGCCCAACGCACGCCATGACCATAAAAACCATTTCAAGGTGCCGCATTAGTCGTCAGCCACAACGCCCCATCAACCAGAAAATATGGTGATGAGAGGAGCGGAGTTGCTCACTTTCCTGCCAGCCAAAAAAAGAGAAAAAAAAAGCAAAAAAAAAGCAGTAGGGGCCAACGAAAATATGACAATTATAAACAATTTTGATTTGCCTTGGCGATCTATCACAGCCTTGAGGGGAATGCGAAGACAGGAAGTTGCCCGAAGGGGGGCTTTGGAGTGTGTGTACTATATCATCATAAAAAACAGACATCGAAGGCAATTTTCAAGGATTTTTCACGTTTTTCTTTTTTTTCTTGTTCAGTTAAGGCTGAAAAGCAGCCATTTTTCACTTGTTTTTTTGGGGCTGCTCTTGATGACTGAAAATTACTGGCAGCCTTCGGAGGAAGGGAAGAAATGAAAAATTATATTTTAAATTAGCCAGAGGTAATATACATTTTAATGAACTTATAAATATAAGAAAATGTACAAAAAAATAGTAAATACTTGGCAAAGTCAAAGGTTTTCAGACTATGAACTGACTCTAGAACTCCCAAGTGTCGCCACCAGGTGGCAACCTTATTTAAATTGACAATTTTTATGTCTGTTCTTGTTATTAAAAGAGCAATTTGGACTTAAATCCTAATAGTTCCATAAATATACTAATTTTTCAATGGGGGTCCCATAAAAAGATAGCAATGACTATAGCTAAATGTACAAATATGCTTCCACCACCACCTCTTCCCCTCTGCTTCTCCTTATTATTATATTATAATTTTCTTTCCTTTGCGGTTAGCAGCCCGTCGAATGATGTTGCAATAAAATGTTTTTCGACGATGACGGCTATGAGGCGAGCGAATTCCTTATCGTTCCGCATAAATTTTCAAACAAAGTTTCGGTCAGAAGGAGGAGGAGTAGTGGCAGTATCGTGTATTACCCCGATAAGCATGCAAAAGTTGAGTTTCAGCATATTTTCGGAAATTCAATTAAAAGGCAACAAACGACGCGACGACGATGCCGGGAAAAGCGAGGAAAGCGCGTCATGCATCAATCAATGGCATCATCAATCATAAGCCAACAAACAATATATATATATACGTAGTATACATACACTCGTATATCAATGTACGATATTCATATTGCGGCAAGTCATTCATTGAGTTTTTGGAGTTCAAAGCAAATTGATTAGAGCCCCGACAAGGGGTTAAGGGTGCTGTGCGTGGCGTGGCGTGGCGTTGCGTTGTGAGAACTTCGCTGATAAAGCCCATGACGCCGTCTAGTCTTGGGTAAATAATTCGTTTTTTTTTTGTTGTTGTGAAATATTTAAACCACTTTTTATCTTTATGGGATTTACCCTTTTTTCGCGCTTTAAACTTTGGCGAATTGATTTTCAAGGGGCGAAAATGTGATTCAAATCGTGTGTCAGCAAGGGCATGGAGTTTATTAATTTATTTTGTTATAAGAATCGCTTCTTCAGAGGCTTTGTTGCTATATGGCTTTAAGGATAATACTTATTATTAAATATATTTTATCTAAGTGAATATTGCCTTAAATCAGCGGTGCTCAAAGCCCTGACTCGCGAATCAGCCAGTTTCTATATTCGGCCTCTGCCGAAATTAATTTAAATTAAAGAAGCTACCCTTCGTACTGGCTTTTCCCGAATCTCTCTTTCAGTAAGGCAATTTTTTGTAGTCAACCTCAATTATAATTGTGATTTTCCCCGCCCTATTTTCCTCCACACACACACACATTTGTTGGTTTGTTTAATGATAATTCATTGATGTGTTTGATTGGCAAACAAAATTGTTAATTTCTGTTGATGGCTGTTTGGAAATTGTTAACGAGAAATTCGTTAATATTACGTGCTGTAAATTTACAATTCGCTTTTATTTTCCCTTCGTTCGTATTTATTGGCGCTGACAGGAGGGGCGGGGGTTAGTAGTAGTAGTTAATGAGGCGTGACGGCCAAACATATAGTTAGCATTAACTGTATATATTTATGTATGCGATGCGAATCGATTTGGCCGGAATTAATTGTTGAGCGCGCAGTTCCCCCGATCACCTGAAAATCATCTTAATTGCTTTTCTGACGATTAGCGGGTCACCGAAACGGAAGCAATTTGCCTTGGCTCCGGCCATCTTACAATGTTTTGATAATTATAGTACGTGGAGCGCGCAGTACTCGGCAATATATTTGGTAATTTATTATTATTTTTCCTTGCGGCTACACGCTGTTTCTCCCATATAAGGTTGGAAAAACGGGGCTTGTCGCTGATTAGCTTGGGGTTTTTTTTACACATCCGCAGACAATTTGCTATTTATTTCTGCTCATTGGGGTCACCATGGGAGGCGTTCACCTTAATGCTCTGAAAAACACCTTAATTATTTATTTTTTATTAGTTAGCATAAATTTAGCTACCAATAAAAAAAGATTAAGTTGAAATTGAAGATTTAAGTTGAAATTGAAGAGAAAGAATTATTTTATTTAATTCAACCCTGAATTTATAAAATTAAAAAACGATTTAAGTGGCAAATAGTGCCAAAATTTTTGCACTTGATGGCCAAGTCCCTTCTCTTGTTATCCTTATTCGCCTGCGTCCCTTTCCTGTCGGCATTTCTATGCTATTCATTTCTTTCTTTCCCTTTTATAGGTTTTCTTTTTTTCTTTATTAATATTTTTTTTGAGGGATAAATCAACAGCAGCTACAACGGTCTGCCAAGAGAAGGAAACGCATCTTTGTCGCCTTGCCTTGTGCACACACACAGATACAAAAGTATAAGTATAGAGGTATATGTGTGGGTATATCTCTGGGCTTCTCACATCGCTTTGCTTTTGTTTGTTGTTGCTGTTGACTGGCCAGAAACTCGCGGTTTTAATGTGTTTTTAATGTTATTTCCATGACATGCCGCCAACATTTAAGCTTGGCCTCAGCCACCGAGGGGTTAAGCGGGACGGCGGCCCAAAGTTGGAGCGAGACGAACGCATAGTTTGTTGCACGCTTTTCGCATAGCTCGCCGCCTGCCTTCTTCCTTTCTTTCTTACCATATCGTGCCGCCTTCTTCTCTCTTTTTTTTCGTTTTTCTTCTCTGTGTGTTTTCCCGCGATTGCCCTTATAGGTGAGGGTATTACCAATTTTGGTTGAGGCATGTACATAAGTTTCTAAGAGAGGTTCCTAGGATATATATTAAGAGTCCTAATAGAAAAATAATAAAAGCGAGCAAAGGGAAAAAAGCTTGTATAAACTTTCACTGAGAATGTGTAGGTTTTGTTTTTATACTTTACGAGGAAGTTTTTGTTTTTAAGAGGCCTTTGTTTTTGTAAGTTTTTTCCCAGAGATTGACTCTGCTTTCGCCAAATCATAACGTAATCAGCTTGGGAGCTTACAGAACCACTAAGCGCCCATCTATGCTTTTGATAAAAGTTGGATATCTGAAATTTTGTTTAAAATGAATACAAGTAATATTATCTCTAAGGGGTATTCAAGAATTCTTCTATCTTCAAAGCAGGCCTTCTCCTGTTTTTTTTCTGCATTTTTATTTTCTGCATTTTTTTTTTTTTAAATGTTTGTAGCCGCTTCCTGAGCTATCTCGCCCACATTTGGCGGTGAGTGTGAGTGACGTCGCCCAGCCAAGCGAGTCACACCCCAGAAAACCAGAACCCCTAGGTCCCCCCCCTCTACGACGCCTCGGCGGCGACGCCTCTGCCCACACTCCCTTTGGGGCTGATGCATTAATGTGGTACTAAGAAATATTTTGCATATTTACTTTGAAATCTGTGAGAAATAAGTTGAATTTATGCTGTTGCCTTATGTCTTATCCTTCTGGCAAACGGCAAGAGAAGAAGATGGAGGAGGCTCACAAATGGGAAACAATTTCAATTTATTGACCAGAACCAGATTTCTCGTTCACATTTCCGGCTTTAATATTGCCAAAAACATTTTTGTGGACATCAAAGCGGCGAGAATTTGATTGAAAGCTTACGGGGAAATATTAGCCTTATTGACAGAGAATTTCTAAAGAATATTTATGGAAATTGTATTCGAATTTTGAGTATAATTATGAGCCTTAAAAAATGTAATGAGCATACTTTAAACTTTTATCAATTTCTGTTATTTCGTTTTTATAATATTAATTTATTGGCAAATGTTATATATATTTCAAAAACCATATGATTTTTAACCTTTCTTAATTGCTTCCCAAATACTTGGACATGAAAACGAACCGAACGGAACCGTTTCGAAAATATGTTTCGTGTCTCGGGATCTTCTCTCTTTTGAATCTCGAATTTCCGAACCAATCTGAACACCTTTTGGCTGATCTCATTTCGCCACAGAAGGGGGCGTGTCGCTCGAGGGTTAATGGTTACCGTTAAATGTGCGAAGTGAAGCAAAGCGAAGCAAAGGAAGGCAGGAAAAAGAAGACACAACAGCTGGTTTATGTCCCGGCTAAGTATGATCGATTGATCGATAAAGAAAAAAAAAAAATCCCCCAGCTTCTTAGCTTTCTTCATTATTCGGTTTCGGTTCTTGTGTGTGTGTTTTTTTTTCCGGAATGTGGATGTGATATTTCCCTTTTTGTTGCGATTTGGCCACGCCCCCTGGCCACGGCCACCGTTTCCCATGAAACCTTTTTGTTTTCTTTTTTTTTTCTTTTTTCTGCTCATGGGTTATATCTTTTCTCGGGGTCCTGGGGTATCCTGCTGTTACACCTCACCCCGGTTGTTGTTTTTGTTGCTATTTGCCACCGATGCCGCACACATGTTCCCCAAAATAAGAGAGAGAGAGAAGGAAAACAAGGAGCAACATCTTGAGTTTCAATTACTTGTAATTTTAGCCGCAACAAAAACAGCTTACAAGAAGTCGGAGATCCTTATTGATGCCCTATAAAGGGAAGAAGGTATTGTAGGTTTTTACAGGGAGTTTGTGATATTTTTTCAGAGATTTTTTTTGTTTAAATTAAAAACCATATTTTATTTTATTAAATAAAATATACTACTACTATATCAGCTTTAACATCCTTTTCTTTGATATTTTGTGGGGTTCCAAGTGAGTTTTTAATACAAAATATTCAAGCAATATATTTATATTTTTAACAGATTTTTCTAGACCTATCCCTGGTATAATATCTATATATGTATTGATGTCCTTTTCTTTGGTTTTTTTTTATATTTTCTTCAAGGCGCCTTCCTATTCGTCTTGTTATTGTTTCTGTTCCTTATTTTTTTCTTTCTGCTCCTGTTCTCCTCAATTTACCTTGTTTTTGTTGTCTTTCGCTTTAAATTGTGATTTCCCCTACAGCATCATTTACAGCTCTCAACCTTTTCCCAACCAACCAACCGACCGACCGACCGGCCATCCAACCATCCATCCATGCAGCGGCTCGTTCGGCTTCCTTTTTTGCGCTGAATATCCTTTGCCAGCTGTTGTTGTACTTCATGCTTAAGTTGTTGTAATTGAAGTGTAAATTTTTACATCTGTTTAATATGCATTAAAAGCAGCAACAATAACAGGGATCGATAAAATGATTAAGGCGCACAGAGGCCAGGCCGGAGACAGCGAAAGAAAAAAAGAACTTTACAATAAGTCGGGTTGCTGGAAAAGCCGCCGCGTTGAGTTCAATGTGTGTGAAGGGCGAAAAACTGACAGACTTCCGGCGGAGGGAAAATTAACGAAAGTAATATGATAAATAGAGAGGGGAGAGCATTGGTTGCACTTGAGGAAAATCGTATTCTTCTATATTTTAGTTTTGCCTATAAATTCTTTAATTATTTGTTTAATGATTTGAAAAGAAAAGCGTATGTATTAATTATTAAATTAGATTTTTTAACAACAAGGAAATTATTTTAATCACTTTATAACATTTTTAAAGACTCTTTTTCGGTTTCGATCGACAGAAATTGGCCGACACCTTGAGGTCCTTTCGGTGGTAGCCGCTTTCTCCACTTTCTCCCGTGGGCCATCGCTTAATTTGGTCTCATTATCAAAGCCGCCTTTTCTCTCATTCTGAATTCCCATTCTCTGTCTTGTGTTATTTTTTTGTTCTTCTCCTGTCGGACCTACTGTTTTTCTTTTCTTCTTTTTTTCTTCTGTTGATTTTTCCGCTGTTTTTTCAGCCGTCGCATACACACACCCACCCATGTGTGTGTAAGAATTTCCCCCTGTCCGATTTCTCCCGATTCCTTCGGGCTCTGTTATTTTGCATTCATCTGGCAAACAAGTCACGTAACATAAACGATGTATGATGGCTGGCATTCGGGGGTTAAGCGCAATGGAAATGCGATAGCAGCAGCAGGGGTAAGGGTTAAGACAACAGGGTTGTTGGGGGGAGGGTGTGTTGGTCAAGGAGAAGGTGCAAACAAAACAAAGCAACAACAAGTAGCCGGAGACAAAGCAGAAGAGGCCAAGCAATCGAGAAAAGGAGCAACAAAAAAAAAGAACAAGAAAAATATTGTGCATAAAACTTTTCTAATAATAACGATCACACGGCAGTTGAGGTGGGGAGGGAGTCTTTCGAGTGGGGGTAGGAAAAACTCAAGGGAGGTGAGTTTCCAAGACAATGCCTAGTACGCCAGGGAAAGCCATTAAGGCCGACTGCTAACGAAGCTGGGAATACACTTGGGATCAGGATTATATCTAAATGTAA
The DNA here is from genome assembly GCA_008042535.1 of Drosophila tani. Taxonomy (NCBI): domain Eukaryota; kingdom Metazoa; phylum Arthropoda; class Insecta; order Diptera; family Drosophilidae; genus Drosophila; species Drosophila tani. Next base: position 68,587 of record VNJO01010468.1, on the reverse strand, counting down.
AAATTTTAAACTATTAAGCCTTTTAAATAATATTTTGATATTGAAATATATTAAAAAATATTTTAAAATAATAATAAAGTAATTTTAAAGCCAAAAATTAATTATGTTTATTTTCTAAAATTCATATAATATTAATTGGGCTAAAGAAATATTTCTTGGGTTTACCTTTTACAGTCATTGGCATTTATAATATATTTTAAGCATAATATATATATATATATATATATATTGATCCAGAATGCATATACACAGCCCGGCATCCTTCACTCCTTTTGAGGCAAACTTTTGCGGAAAATCCTAGGACCCTTTGAAAAGGAAAACCCTGTGAAAAGGGCAACAGTGGGTGGTGGCAAGGCTATTGTTTCGCCAGGCGGCCAACAAAACTTTGCGTGCAGAAATTAATTGCGTGACCAACAAAACAAAACAAAGTACAGGGGAAAAATCAAAGCATAAAACAATAAGTGAAAGCAATTGAAAAAGAATTCTTTTATTTCACTTCCTTTAAATGGCCCAGGGAAAAGTACTAATAATAATATTACTCAAAATGTGAGAAGCGGTAAATAAAGGTAGAAGTCTTTTTCATTAGAACTTTATACACAATTTCTTAATAAACGTATATGAAGTATGCAAAAACAAAATTAACTCTAGTTTAAAGTTTAAATTTTCTCACAATAAAAGCGAAAGCAAAAAACAGAAGAACCAAAATTCGTTTTATAATATATACATATAAATATTTGAGAGAATCAATGCATAGAAACTCAGGGTTATGCCAAAAAAGAGAAATATCTAAATAATTCCCATGCTTATTTATGCATTAAATAGTTGAAGTTTTTCTCTATTTTTATTTTGTATTATTTTTCATTTTAATCCTTTTCAGACTGAGTTTTGTTTCGATATATTCGGCGAGGAAGAAAAGGTGGAAAGTTTGTTGATTTACAAATTATTTATGTCATAAACAAAATGCCATTGGCAGAGATAACATTGACAAAGCATTTTGCAGAAACACCTTGAATGTACACACTCACACACACACACGCACACAACGCCCGCTGGAAATATTTCACGCTCAATTAAATTTTCCTGATTTTTCCCTGTTAGCATTTCTTGTTGGCCAACGTTTTTGCTTTGTTTTTTTAATCCTTTTTTGTAAATATATAAATTTTTTCCCCCAGTCCATTTTTCTGTTCTCTGACGGAGTTTAAAATATTTGCGGCCGAACTGAACACTGACCCCAATCCCTGACCTGACCTGCGCCGGATTCTCTCTGATTCAGATTGTGACTCTGATTCCTGTTTCCTCCCCCCTTTCTCCCACCGATTTTTCCCGCCTTTCCCCCGGGATTTTTCCAGCCACACGCTTTGTGCTGGTCCCAGTTGGGGAATTTAATTCACATTGATTGCATTTCGAGCGCCGCATTGCGTTGCATTTTAAATAATGCCAGCGGCTTCTGATTTTTTCACTCGGCCGCTGGGGGGCACGAAAAACGTTGCAAGGGGGGGGAGGTCATCACTTTAATTAAACAAATGCCAGACGAAGGCGTCAATTTTTACCAGCTTCCAGCTTCCTCCCTCTCGCATTCTCAATTTTTTCTGCAATTTTAAGATGGCACTGGCAGCGCGAAAAAAACGCATATATATATCCCGCAGATGGAGCGCAATGGGGAGATTGATGGAAATGGATTGGGGCTGGGGGCAATTATGAACTGCTGTCAGTCTATATAAACAAGCCATATAGATCGGTGGCAGCTGGTATCGTTTAAAATATACCAGGTGGCGCTAATAAACACCATAGCCCCTCGGAAGCCAAGAAAAGTTTATTTATAAAAAAACGCAGGATGAGTATAAAAAATGCAAGTGAAGAGGGGTCAGAGAAGAGTGGTGGGTGTCTCACAGATTAAAGTGCTTTTAATTTGTATTCAAGGGCAGCTACTAGCCACTGGTAACTGATTATAAAAACAGACTAATCTTTGTAGTAAATGTTTTTTAGCTTTGAATTCCTGTATGTATTTATTTTTTTTTTTGTGGCAAATTAGCTCTTTAATTTGTATGAAAGCGTACAAAAACAGCTAATATACTTTTAGGTTAAGTGAGTTTCATAACTTAAAACATTCTGCTCTACACGGTTTTTATGTGTTCATTTACTCGTTATTTTTAATTCTCTTGATTTTTTGCCTTATGTCTGTTGATTATTTTTTTGTGTTTTTGTAAAATCATAGACACATAAACATTTAATCTGTTATGTGGAAAAGGTTGAATAATTAAGAGAAAATAGGAAAACTATTAAATCTTTTAAATCATTTTCTAACTGAAGTTCAAGTACTCGTTCTGGATCTTTTCCTCGTCCCCGTTCTCGATCACGTTCTCGCTCGCGTTCACGTGTTAAATCCAGAACTTTTCAACTTTGTGGCCCATCTGTCCCTGCTCCCCCCGTTGCGCTCCTTTCGCTTCGTTTTTAATTATGGACATAATTATTTAATGAATATGTGTGAATACATTATGTCTGCCTGCATGTGGGCGTAATTATATGTCCAGCCAGACTCTGCTGCCATTGTAAGCTGGACGAGAAGGTAAATTCTGGATTCTGGAATTACGTGGTATGAGGAGGTGCCTGTAAAGCAAAATCAATTTAATTTCGGTTGCAAACGAATGACCGAGAATAATAAAATCATCTTAAAATTCACGCAACGTAATTTTGGTTGGCATTATTATTTTTTTTTCCACCAACCATCAATTTTTCTGTTGATTTTTTGTGATTCGCTGTATTTTTCATAAATCGAGTCTCGTTTGTATAATTTTAATCATCAGCAACAACAACAGCAATGAAGCCGGTGCTCGCACGCTGAGAAATAATAATAAATAAGCATATAATAATTGAAAATACAATTAGCATAATTGCTGGCAAAGGCAACGGCAACGGCAGAGGCAACGGGCAGCGGCGACGGCGACGGCGACGGCAAAAAGTATAATTAACATAATTAGTGTTTACACATATTTAGCCGGCATTATTATGGGGCGGCAGTGGCGGCGGTGCAATTTATTTTTTATTTTCATTCCATTTCGTTTTAATGCCGTACATTATCTCGTCGCGGAAGCACACAAGCTTCTTCGGAAACTGCAAAAATTGCGATCAAGAAAAATCACGAAAAAGCGTTTAAATTTATATATATTTTTTGTTGCTAGTTGTCAATGCCATTGTTTACCGTACATATAAAAACCTAAAATGAAACATATCTGTTTATAAATAAATACCACAAACAGTTTTGCCATAAATTTTGTAGAGGCAACAAAAAAAAGTTCAAACTACGATTTTTGTTTGCCCGTAAATTTTGCAGGTTTTATGGGTAAAATGCTTATCAAACAATTTCCGCAAATGAAATCAAATACGAGTATATACCATGAACTCGAGCACACATGGAACATAGAAGGGGGTTGCAACATGCAACGTCATTTTTGTGTAGATAAAACTTATTAAAAATGTTTTTATTTATATTTTACTATAAAGCCAATTTTTTGTCAGTTTACATTCTTCTTTTTATTTAATAAAATAATAAAATGGGCCAGGGATTAGGCTTCGGGGTAAATTGTCACAGTTGATAGTTTTCAATATCATCTATATTTTTATGAATTGTATTTACTTATGTAATTACAAACCTAACAATATTGCTATATATTTATGATTTCTTTTTATATACTTGCAGCTACATTGGCTCTACGTTCTCTCCACAAATAACTCTCCGCATTAAACCCATTAAAGGTAGGTACACCTAATTCTCTGTTGTTTATTTTGGATAAATTTGCCAATCTTTAGTAGTTTCCCACAAGCTTAATTTTATGTTCAAGCAATAAAAAAGTGAACTCTTTGATTGATTTAATTATAAAACCTCTTTATGGTAATGATCCTTACCTCGGCCCCATTAAATCAAAACATTTGTATGCATTTTTTGAGGTCTCTCATTTTGGTTAATTTGTTTTATTTCGACATTCCCCGCGTGGCATGCCAGTGTTTTTTTATTTTTTTTATTTACTTTTTCTTCAACGTCATCTTAATGGCAGAAATTCCTGGGACTTTTTGAGGAATTCCTGTGACCAAAATTGGATGCACTTTTGCCTGGCCTGGCTTGGACTAGAGAACTACGTAAATTCTGTTCTCCTTTTATATATATTTTATAAGTACGAACGAAAAAAATCAAGTTAAACACTCGGACAGTGTCTGCGTACGTGAGGAATGGAACGGAATAGAGTGGAATGGAATGGCATGGCTGGGCATGGCATGGTCTGGGATGTGGCATGAAGTGAAGTGAAACAAAATGAAATGAAATCAGGCAAATAAAATAAATAAATAAAGGCCCGGCCCCGGGAATAAGAAGGAGAAGTGCAGAGCAAGAAACTTTTGAATAACAAATGAAGGCTGCTGCTGCGACTGCGGCACAGACAAAACCTGAGCGGACTTTTTAAGCAGATTCCGCCAGCAGCATCGAAGACGAGGCAGAAGAGAGCAGGGGATTTTTTTTTTTCGTATTTTTCTCGTTTTTTTTTTTTTTTGCTTTTTGTTTCGATTCCGACTTGTGCTGCATCAGCATGTGAAGACGACGCAGCAGCAGCCACAGAAGCCGCAGCCAAAAGTCAGAAAGTTAAGCGCGTCCCCCGGCCACATTTCCCTGGACTTTTCCCCATCAGAGTTGACAGCCATGGATTAGGCAGAGGAAAATAGCCAAGGCGGGGTCCTTAAAATGGGGTAAATAAGGAATATTAATAATAAATAGGAAGTGCAGTGATTAATTAAGCTTAAAGCTAATTTTAATACTGGTTTTTCCCTCTTAATTGCAAATATTAAGTAGATATTTTTTAGGAACCTTTTTCTTACATTTTCCATGTCAGAGGTATAAAAATATTATTAAAAAATAAGATAAAGTTTTTATATAACATGTTTTTCAGCTGTCTAATAGATTTGCAGTCTTGAATGAATTTTTTGAACTAGAGGTTTTTAATTTAGGTAAAAAACGCTTTAGTATAAATAAAATTATCAGTTAATGCCTACACTATTTTTTACGCTCTTAAACATTGAGAAAAATCAACCAAAGATGGCTACAAAAGCTCTCTAGCTTCTCATCGCCGGCGAGGCAACGCGTCGTATACGTAATCTGCGGCTGTCTGATCACTCACACGACCTGTCGCCCCACTCCCAGCTCTTGCAGCTTCCAGCTACCCGCGCTCCCCCGCGCTCCCCCGCTGACCTCATCCGCTCATCTCATCCGTTTGTTTGTTTGCCAGTTTGGTTTTGTTTGGTGGCATGCCTCGACTGCTGCCTTTAGCCTGATACGCCACTGAGTAGCAGATTAGTAGCGCTTATGCTTGCACCTACTACGTGGCAGCTCCAACGCACATGGCCATGGGCGAGCAGGGGCTTAGGGAGAGCGGAAGGAGAGCTAGGAGGCAGAGGCGCACGCAGGAAGAGGATAAAAACCCGCGTTACTCGTTCGTTCCGCTGGCCCCGCAATGCCTTCTGTCCATCAAGGGTCTCCCTCTGGTTGGCTGATTTTAACATATCTGCATATCGGGGGAGTCCTCTGGAGAGATATGATCAGGAAGTGATTGGCTTAAATACTTTATTTTGGGGCCAAGAAGAGAGAGTTCTTTTAAGACTTTAATATATAATTAATATATTTAAAATAAATAACAAATTTAAAAATATATTCCATATTTAATAGTTACTTAACTTAATCCTTGATTTAAGAAGAGATTTCATTGTTTACTCCTTAAATTAATAGTCTTTCTATAATAATTGATATTATAAAAGACTCAAAGTGGTCATAGTTCTGAAATTTGGTATAGCAATAACTTTTGCACTTACCGCTATGGTTTCTTAAGGTTCTTAACTTATTCAGCCTTCTTTAGGGACCAGGAACTGATTTCTTTCAGCCACACTTTAAGCCTCACTTAAAATTTGTTGTATAATCAGGCTCTTCTTGTTGGTTGGAGCAACTGATCAATTTTAATCGATTCAGCGGACTGAATCTGAAGAGTATTCCCGAAACGTGTTCGGGATTTGGGCTTGAGCTGGAGTTGAGGTATTTTTTGTTCCCCCGGTCTTTTCTCTGTTTTCTTGATTTTTGTTTTTGTGTGCGCCGTCTGTTATCCTGGTCGCGTCTTGGGCTGCTGTCATCTGATCTGTGGCGTGGCTAAGTGGCCTCTCCGATGTGCCCCTGCACTGGAACCCCATCCTCCTCGCAGATCCCGTCCATCAGTCGCATCCATCCACCCGCCATGACATGACTCGCTTTTTGGCTTTCCTGGTCGTCGTTGGTTTCTCCGGCGATGCGCGCCTCGCCTCCACTTCATGGTTGTCTGGCGTATGCGTTTGGAATTTTTGATTTTGCCACATTGCTGCAGTCTGCACAGTCTGCAGTCTGCAGTCCTGCAGTCAATATGCACTGTACACTGTATACCTTAACCCCCTTTCCCTGGATTTATCGGACTACTGTGGTCCGCTCGCTCTTACGTTTTGTTTGTTTTTTGTGTCCGTGTGTGTGTGGGTCTTTTTTTCTTGATTTTTTGTTGTCTGCTTTATTTTTGCTCTTTGCCAAGCAGATTGAATTTTGATTTGGCGGGTAATTGAACTTTTACTACAGCAGCCAACTGTCCTCCTCTGGGGTACCCGTCCTTTTCTTGGCTCTCTCTCTTGGTCGCTGTGGCCTTCCTTCCCTGCCTTCCTTGCCTCTGCTGCCTTGGCCATGATTAATGGCCGGCAATGCGCAACGCACGATCTACGTTTTTGGCCTCATCATAAATTATTAAACAAGTCCACTTGACACATGCACATGGAGCAGGGAGCAGGAGGAGCTGGGAGCAGGAACTGAAGAGCTGAAGCTGAAGCTAAAGCTGGGAGCCGGGAGCTTGCTCTGCCTCTGGCGGGGGGATTGAAAGAAACTCCACAATATAAATGACCAGAACGAGATGGAAGTCCCCTGCCTGCCTCCCTCCCAGCTCCCAAAATACAAAACTGTACAAAATGCTCTCAGGCTCGGCGTTCTTCGTTCTTGGTTCTGGATTCTCCAAGACCTCCTCCCCCCTCTCTCTCGCTTACAGGGGGTACCCTTCTCCATTTCAGGGGCTCATTCTGAGAGATCCACACAACATTTTTGGCATTCCCCAGACACCGAAAACGGTAAAAACGAGACATGTCCAAGCCGAGAGATGACAAAGACAAAGTCGCATCGCATCGCATCGCGGCTCGGGCTCCTTTTTGTTCCCCTCTCTCTCTCTTTTATCTCTCTGTCTCTGTCTTTGAGCAATGTATAAATGATGATATACTTACTTATAAAGTGATCAGTGGATCGTCTTGTATAAATTGGCAAAGCTTGCAGAAATAACTAGGATGGAGATTGGATTGAAGGTGATCGAAGTGGGCTTTACCCTCGGGGTAAGGCTTAGGTAGTTATAAAGAGAAATAAATATATTTTAAGGTATTTATTTATTTAGTACTAAAGATAATATGAAGATTATTAATTATCTTTCTTTAGGTAAAGAATTTATTTTATTATTTGTTACATAAATTTCCTTTTTTCTGATTTAAATGTAAGCCTTTATAAACCTTATAATAATTTTTAAATATTCCCTTTTAGTCACATCTAGTTTAAGTTGTTAATTATAGCTTTTTAACCTCCTTCCTCCAGTCATGTATCCCTTAACTTCGCGTTTTTAAGTGTCCTTCTTAATGGCCATTTCTTTGGGACATTGGACATCTTCCTCGGCATCCAACTCCGGCAACTTTAATGTGGCATTTATGAAAATCAACACAACGGCTTGGCTTGGCTTGACTTGGCTGGGCTGGGCTTGGCTGGGCTTGGTGGACACATCGAGTCCAAGACGAAGTCATTGTCTAAGATTGCGGCTGGTCGTGTCTTTCCACTCGATTTAAGTACAAATTATGTGGCACAGGGGACGTTGGCATTTTTGGCATTCGTTTCGGTTTTAGATAGCGTCCTTAAATGCGCATTTTTATGAAGCTCCTCTTGGCTTTGGATAAAGTTGTTTCAGGGACAAGAAAATTTTAAGAAAGAGTTGGGATTTTCAATATTTAATTTAATTTAAATAAATAAAAAGAAAATAAAGACAAAGATAAGTTAGTTTACTATTTCTTTCTTTATTTTCATCATTCTCTTGGCACTGATTTCCCTCCTAAAGCCTTCTGACCAGCTTTAAAGGCCATGGTCTACTGCTTAAGGAAATGGGAATTACCCTGATGTTCTGATGGTGCCAACGATGGCATCTATCCAGCTCTCTTGGCGACTTCGCCAAGGTGGAAGCATTTATGTAGCTACAAGGCCCAGATAAGAAACGGAACGCAACACCGACGGATACCACCACCGAAAGGTGCTAAAGTTAATAGCAAATACAGAGAGACGACAGCGGGCAAAAGGGATGCAATATATATACATATATATATATATCTGTATAGGGGTAAAGAGGGATACTCTCGGAGCTCGGGGAAAAAAAAGGACCCAAGGAGCAGACAGCGGAACAGGCAACAAAACGCAACCGAAGCGTTGCAGGCCGAGTTGCCTGTTCCCTGTTCCCTGTTTTGTTTACCCGCCGATGACGACGACGACCACGAAGATGGGAACTTGCAATGTACAAGTGATGACGATGCAACCGCGATAAGGAGGACAACCCACAAAACCAGAAAAAAAAAAATATATATAAAGGGGGCATAGAGCGAAGGCAGCGACGACGTCGAAGAAGTGGTCTGATGATTTCAGCAATAATAATGACAACAGCGACAACATTTCATAATAATCAGCGCGCTGGGGAACGCATTAAAATGCCCCAGAGATGATGGAATTGATGAAGACTGGACTTCGGGAAGAGCCTTCGTTCGGCGTCCCTTGTCTCCTCCCTAAGCGAACCAGTTCCAATGGGAATAAAGTTAGGGATCGAAACAATTGCCAACAACTGAAGGTTACCAGCCAAGAGTCAAGCAAGAAGAAATATAATTAAAATTGAAAATAATTCACATTTGTTCAGGTAAGGGTTTAGAATGTATCTGCTTTGCTCGTATATTGCAGGCAAAGCGGGAGTATTAATATTTGTATTTAAATAAAATTAATAATACCCTTCTTTGGCAACTTAACGGAACTTATAAGCGGTTGTTGCTGCTTTGCTTGTGCATTGCAGGCAAATCGTGACAAGAAGAGCGATAAAGAACTAGCAGTCAGACACAAACCTCTTACCTCTGTTTCTTTTTAATTAAAGCCTTCAATTGTTCAATTTAAGAACGACAATCATTTAACTAGCTCAACTCAATAGTTTCAATATTATATTCTACAACATAATCACTTTATTGCGGATTAATTTCCCCTTGGACTGGCAGCAATTCATGAAAGTTGAAAGCAAAATCAGCAGAAAACCAATTTCAGCCAAAACTTGAAAAGGCTAAGAGAAAAGCCGCACAGACGCAGACACAGACACAACAATCAATTCCCTAACAAGTCTTCTTGGCCGAGGAGGAACTAACTCATTATTAATTCATTGTTTACTGGGTGCCGGTTGCATTTAAGCGATAATTGAACGCTCGCCCTCTCAGTCTCACTTTGGGGGCAAAGAAATTATCAACTCTGATTGCGCGATTTGGCTCTTATTTCCCTATTTTTATTTTTTTTTGTTCTATCTTACTTTTAGCTTATTTTTTTGTTTGGAATTTTTCCTGTATTTTTTTGTTTTCCTTTTTGTATTGTTGCAGTAGGTGCTTACCTGCTGGTAGCCACCTGTCTGTGTTGGCTCGTTCACTTTGCCACACATATTGTCATGTGGAATGCCAATTTAAATTGTATACCCAAAGGACATTGCACATTGCACATGTCTCGGCATTGCATCGCTTGCCTTGTTCTTGGCTCTTGGTTCTGTCGGAGCCAGTGCTGTGAAAGGTACTATTATTTATTCGCCGCCTTAAAAGGAACAAGTGGGAGACCAAAAAGAAAACTATACACCATGTGGAGTAGAAGTTACCTTAAATATAATTTTAAAGGCTAGGTTATTATATATTCTAGAAAATATTATGGGAAAATTAGTGGGTATAGTTTAGAAGCTAGAAACTTGTACAGTTTATACCTTTATATATTTAAATTTTTATTTCATTTCATTTAAAACTATGCGAATTTTTGTACACTCCATTCTGTACCTCAAATTATTTACTGCGTACTTTTCTAAATAGATTTCACAAGTTCTAGTCATTTCTTTGAAAATTCGGTGCCTCAAATGTTTTTTCTTACTTTATTTTTTTGAAAGTTTTGAAAATGTAAAAATTTTTTAATATCTAACCTGAAAGAATAGAGGCTTTTTTAAGGAATATGCTCGTACCTCGATGCCTCCCATCTCTGGTGGTTATTGGTTGTTGTTTTTGAATGGCTGTTGCTGTTGTTGTCCTGCCAAGAGATTTGCCATAGTCACCGTCTTTTTAGTTGTTATTTCCTTGGTTCGTTAGTTGTCTAGGTCTTGACAGGACAACCTTTCCCCTTTTTTTTCCCCCCGACTCCCCGCCGTCTGTCATTTGCTGTCGTCGTCATTTACCTGGTCACCTTACCGTGTTTTTACCTTTCCCCCTGCCGCCGCCGCCGGTGTGTCCTGCAGGAATTTATGGGAAAATAACTTGCTGGGAATTTATGAAAACTACGACGCCATAATAACAATAATCAGACTAAGTAGTGACCGCTGCCAGACATAAACTCTGACCAGATAAACTCGTCGTCGTCGTCGTACTATATAAAAATGCTAATGTCTGGGCGACATTTTTAATGTGAGGCACGGCTCCTGCTCATGCTCCTGCTCCTGCTCCTGCTGTCCCCCCTATGCCCAGTCTCGGATTCCCAAGTCTCGAGTTGCCTTATCCTTGGTCACAGCTTAATTAGCAAAAATGTCTCGCGAACTTCAGAGACGACGACGACACATTAAGATAAGAGGTTCGCCTTAAGCTGATTGCCTGGTTTAGTGTTATCTGGACTATTTATAGGGCCACTGGCGGCAGTCAGACTGCCAAATGCTTGCCATACATATATCCTCGCTCTCTCCCTATATATACATATATATATATATATAGGTATTTATACTATTTGTAGGCGCCTCCGTTTTGATGAAGCGAGCCAACAGCAGAGATTTATCTTGGGGCTATCGTTTTTGTAGATTTTTATGCCTTCTGCCCTTGCAGCTCCATTAGGAGTTTATGACCTTTTAGATAATTTTTGGTGATGAAAACTTAAATAATAATTTAAGGGCATTTTTTATTTGAGTATTTAGTTGGGCAACACAAAGTTTAAGCCCTTTAACAAATTGAGAAATATTTAATATGTTCCTTCCTTCCTCCTTCCAATTTCCCTTTATTTAACTTTAATTTCAAACTCTAAAAATAAACCCTGGCTAATTGAGTTATTTTTGTGAAAGCCAAAATATCCCTCTGTCAACTTTTCAACTAACTTCAATTAAATGCTTATGCTAAACTATCTATTTTGCCATTTTGTGCATTTTTTTTTCGAGGGCTAAGCGAGCACACCTGAGCACCGTGCAGGTGCGTTCACCCCTGAGCCGCCGCGTGCCGCCTGCCTTCGTTACCTGTGCGGGTTGCGGGTTGGAATGCCATCCACATAGTCCCCCTAGGTGACCACGCTCCAGTGACTTCCCTAAGCCTTTTTTGCCAAGACCCTCTCGACTCTCGTGTGTGTGTGTGTGTATTTGTAATGACCAAAATGCAACGGGGGTGCGCCACAGGAGAAAATGGTAGAAAGAATAAAAAATATAAAAATAAAATAAGAAATAAGGAAAACACACACCAACTGAACTGACAAATTCCTCCTTTACACCCTCGAAAAGTATGCAAAAATGGCTGGCGACAGGTCGCTGGCCTCTTTCATAGTTTTTCCTTCGCTCTTATTGCAACTGCATTTAAGCGCAAATTTTCACTCGTTCTTGACATTCATTTCACCAAAAAGAGTGTTTCGGGAAAATGGCAAGGAAAATGGGAGCCACGAGAAGCCGACAGAGTGACTGGCACTTGACATGCAGGCAAACGTGTTGACTTTGTCTAGGGAATTGGTTAAGCGGGTGAGGTCGGTCGGGTCAGGGGGAAGGAGGAGGGCTGCATGCTCCCAGCACAAAGAGAAATTCTTTGCACTACTTAAGATAAAATATATCAAGAATAAAGTACCAGTTCCTGTGCTCTGAATATTTGTAAATATTTTAGTAAGATTTTTCTATCATTAAAATATATAGTTATCATTAAAAAATAAAGTTTTTATTTACAAAAAATGTAATTCCTCACCTGCTATGAGTCTTCACTCTCTTTCTCCCAGTGCATGCATTTGTATGTGTCTCAACTTTTTTAATGAGCTCACAGGCAAATGAAGTAGCATCAGCAGCCGGCGAAACAGTGGCAGCCACCGCAACGAAAGGGGTTTTCCGCCGGCAGGGAGGGGGAGGAGTGGTTTTCCGCTGGAGGAGAGGAAACAACCGCCAACGTGTCATGGCCACCATAAAAGTTTTGTGACACTTTTTTCGCCTCGTCTGCTCGCTCCGCTCCGTCTTGTTCTCGCTTTCCCTTCGCCAAAGTCAAAATCTGTGAAAGAAGTCGGCGAAAAAAGGAATTTTAATAGGAAGAAAAAAATAAAAAATAAATATGCAAACATAAAAAAAGAAGGAGGGAAAAAGCAACTCTATTTTTTTGCAACGCGTAAGCAAAAACAAAAGTTTTCTGCGAATGTCTGTTGGGTTTTGGCATGCGTTTGCATAGGCACTGAGAGCAAAACTAGGCACACATAAGTTATGTAATAAAGTTCATAAATTCATATTAACAAAACCTTAAACAAAGGTAGAAATGTAAAAAGTTAAGTAATCTTTATATAGAGTAAGGTTTTTATTATATAAATAATATAGGGAATTTAGCATATGATTTTTAAGGGATTTTCAAAAGATACCCAACGCTTTCTTTTTCAGTAATAATTCCTTAATTTACGGATAGTCTCAACAAGATATATAATAAATATAAACTTAAAAAAACAGATAATGAAAAAGTATAAATTATAAATAACAAATGTAAACTTTATTTAAAACAGGAAAACAATATTTTCCCCGTTACTTTTGAGTGTGTTGGTGGCATGCCACTTGATGTGGCTTCTATTTGCCATTTGCTACCCCTTCTGGTCCCTCATATTTGCCCGTCGTCAACACACGCGCAAAATGACAAATTAATGCGACGCTTGTCCCCCTCAGCCACGCCCCCAATTTCTGGTGTCGCCACTTGGGTGGGCGTTGCGTAAGCGCAAAAATTGTTTACGACATTCCATCCCCATCATATCCCCCCTTCGCCCCATATGCATATGTATATATGTACTTGTACAACTATAAATACTTTATAAGATCTTGCGGCTGCTTTTAGGAGATTCGCTTATGCGCCGCGCTGCGGTATCGCCCTCTGGCGGCTGGAAATCAAACGAACAGCCGTAATGGCATCATATTTCCAACTAATTTGTAATGTTTTCTTCCCTCAAAAGCTATTTTTGTGGGGCTTGAGATGGGGAGTACTTGGTTGTACTTTGTATCGTAATGCATTGTTTGGCTAAATATATTTATTTTAAAGTTTCATGTCTTAATTAATAAATTCTAAAGATGGTTGAAATTATTTTAAATTTAAATTTATTTCGGTTGTACTTTTGTAAGTCCTTTTATTATTTTTTTACTTCTCCTAAATATAATTTCTCCATCAATCTACGTTTCCAACTAATCTTTAATCTCTTGTTATTAAATTTATTTAGTTGTAGAATTTATTGTTGTTTTATTGGCTAATTTTGATACCCGTGCTTAGCAGAATTCGTACTTGGGAATTACAAGAATTTTATTTTAATATATCTTTGGGCTTATTTTTAATACTTTACCTGTTTTTTCATTTTTCCATAATGTTTCATTGTGTTCCCATAAGATGCTGCTTATTTATGATCGGATATTATTAATTATCCCCTTTATAAAATCCTATTCCGCTTTATCCATCAAGTATTATTATTGCCCGCCCAATTTCTTCCCCTCTCGCAATTCAAGTACAGCTTCTTGAGTTTTATGCACTTTTTCCATCTGTTTTTTCTGAGAGAGTCGTAAATCTAGCCCTGATTATGCCACATGATCCTCAAACTTTGGGCTCTCGTTTTTTGATGCTACTTAAATCCGAACTTTTGTGGTGAAGCTTATCTTTGGGTGCCTCAAGTGCCACTTCCCGGCATTTCAACACCCTCAGCGGAATCAATTTGTTTGGATTCCCAAAAAACTAAAAGCAAAGCTCAAGTGATGACTGTCAGTGCCCGAGCGTGCACCCTGCCCCTTGGACCATATATCATAATGATGAGGATCATTTCGGATATTTTTTTTTTTTGGGTTCTCAAACGAGAGAAAGAGAGAAATCTCTACGGCACACACACATTCCTTTGTTTGGGGGTGTCTTCGGTGTCTTCTGGGGCTCCTCTTTTCCATATTTTTCGCCCAGCTTGGGGGCCAGTGCTTCTCTAATTGATTAAGCGTGAAATAATTTCTTTTGATTGACTTCAATTGAAATGAATTATTCTTTAATTGGAAACGCGCAGTCGGTGGCCAAAAAAAAAAAAATATACAAAATAAAAGAAGAGAAGAGCGGAGAAAACTTCTAACAACTTTAACCCATGGATTTCCCCATGACTTCGCTCTCATTGATGTGAATTTGTGTCTATGCGGCAATAACATTCAACAAACCGAATCAGCAACAACAATTCTGATTTTGATTTGCTTTTTCCCTCCAAAAATAACCAAATAGAAGTGCAAAATGTGCAGAAAAACAACAAGGAAAATAAAAGTGGGCAATAGTTTTGGTATATGTTTACTAGGAAAGTATATGAACTAATTGATATCCAGTATGATTAATGTTTTTATAAGAAAATTATAGTATTAAAATGCTTAGTACCAAATATAAAAAGTTGAAGGCACTTTAAATTTGTAAAGTGCAGTTTCTTTATTTATTAGACTACATTTACTCGATTCAATTTCCTGTTAACCAGTTTCCGACTATATAAACTTGTAATAATAGAAAATTGTCAAGAAAGCAAACGGAATTAATAGCCAAACTTAATACACACCCTTCCCCTTCAACATTTAAATGTGTGATCTCATCTGATAAATATTTCCATAAACTTTCCGTGTGAACTGACAAAAAGTTTTGTGAACTGAAATGAATGCCAAGCGAATTTTAAATCAATTTCCGCCAACTCTTTTTTTGCCCCCTTTTTCCGAGGGAGGAGGGTGCCAGTGCATACCTCCAACTAATACAACCCTCGCTGGCACCCTGTATTTAGTTTTAGAACAAAATCCACCCAAAAATCGGTGTACTGCCTTTGCTGACTGTGTGTTGTTGTGTTGTGCCTGCTGCTTCTCCGTTGTCAAGAACAAAAATAATAATAAAATTTGCTGTCGCTGCGAATATAAACAGGCAATTTTTGTGCCGCTCCCCGTCGCCCCTCAAAAAACTGCCTCACCAGCAGCAACAACAGAAAACAGGAACAACAAGCGGAGACGATGGCAGCTGTTTTTAATGTCTGCACAGCCGCCTAATGGCGCTTAACGGTTCACAAGGAGGCGGCGGCCAACGGGGGCGTGGTTCTGGGGCAGCCGGGGAAAGGTTGGAGGAGTTGCCACAAAGTTGGAGCCAGCACTGAGGAAAAAATAAAATAAAAGAGGTTTTTTTTAGCAGCTTTATAATATTTAGAATTCGTAATTTGCTTATAAAAATTATATAAAATATATTAAAAAGCTTGGGCTATTCAAAGAATGCATTTAAAGTTATAAAAATAATTACCTTCAGTCCAATAATATATAAAACCTTTAAAACTATTAATTATTAATACAAATTCATATTATTTTTACTTTTATATTAAATTTCTGACTTAATATATATACTCTCTTAACTTTATTTTGCTCTCTGTCCGAGTCCTGCTGGCATATCCCATTGGCACTTTGGTCGAGAGAACAGGGCCCAAACACAGAGTTTAGCCTCTGTGTGTGTTTGTCTGGATTTGTGGCAAAAATTGAAAATCATATGCTCATCGTCATTGTCCCCTCTCGCCCCTGCCTCCCGCCAAATTTCACATCATCATCCTTATTGGCGCTTTATGCCCCCGTTAAGTGGCAAGCAGTTTCCTAAACACGAAAAAAAAACGTTGTGTATATAATAAAAAACAAACAAAAAAATCATGAAACTGTGGAAAAAATATAGAGAGATGTGACTTTAATTGAGGGACTCCAAGGAGTGTTTTATTTATTTTTTGGCGAAAAAAAGGCGCTAAGATATGAAGATAGCTAGAAATAATGCTTGACCTGTGAATAAAATTATTTTAAAAATTATTTTAGTCCGAAGTAATAATTTAAGATTAAAGGTTAAAATAGTACTATTTACATCCTATTTTAAGCCTTTTAAGATAATCCAGAATATTCCATTCTTTATTAAATTAAATTTAAACTTTCATTTAGCATTTTTACCAATTTTAATTCCTTGTAAATCCTCTTAAAATTAATCCAAAAATGTATAAACATACACTCAAATCTCCAACAATTTTTGTTGCAAATATAATCCTCTCAAGGAACTTCAAACTTCGTTTGAGTTTCGCATATATACTGTTTTTTGGGTGCGAGACTTGTTAACTCGCTCTGTCAACTCGATTTTGTAGTCTCTGTAAAAGTTAAACTTGATTTGACCTAAGCAAAGCTGATTCTAAAATGGAATTACCTCTTTCTCAGCCCCCAAAAAGACCTCTCTCTCTCACTCTCTCTCTCTCTGTTCCGAACTTGCCAAGGTTTTCCTGTTTTCAAAAACATAATTTCCTCGACACACACACAAACAAACACAAAGGGAGGAAAAAATGCTTTCTACACAAAATGTGGAAGCCAAAAAGTTGCACAAAATTGCCAAAGTTTTGTTTGCTTATGCATTGCACTGCCTGCTGCCCCTCTGTCAACCAGCAGGAGGGAGAACCCCCCAAAGACCCCTATCCATACCCAAAAAACCAGCCCCTAATTGTGGGGTCCCCTGTTATTTTTTAAATATTTTGTTGTTGCTTTTTTTTTTGTCTTTTGTTTGCCGTAAGAGGGAAAAATTATGTCAGCAGGACGGCGAATCGAGGGCCGGGCGTGTAAATTATTTATGTGCCAACTGTCCTTCCCCAACAAGCGGCGGCGGCGGCGGCGGCTTCTTCTTCTTGTTCTTGCGGCACGCATGGGTTAAAGCCAGCCAGCAACTTAACCCCTCCCCGCCGTTGGTCGTCGCTCCTTTGTGCCAGTTTATAAATAAAAATCATTATTACCCGCCCGCGTCATCTTTTGTGAGGGAAATAACAGGCTAAAGACGGGTGAAATACATAACAAATCATGGACGGAAATGAAGGGATTTGTAATCAATATTATCACTATTTTTAGCAATCAAAAAATACCAATTAAGAGGCTTTTATAATTATTAAAACATTGTTATGAAAATGTATATTTTTAGGGATTTGTGATTTAAATGCTAATTGGATTACGACTCTCCCTCTAAGGATATACCAAAATTCGGTGTTACTTCCGGCTTTTTCGATTAAATTCCTTGTTGTGTGTGTTTTTTTCTCTCTCCAGGATTCCCTTTTCCGCTTTCCACGTTGGCCACGTTGAAGTTTTCGTTTGAAATTAGTACGCATTGTCCTTAATTGTTGGGGCGTTTGTGCAGGGGCTGACATTTTATGGGTTTTCGAGGGGGGGCCTGGCTGGGCCACATATAGACGTGGCTTTGGCTTTGGCTGTGGCTTTCGGTTTGGCCAAGAGCCATTGACTTCCTCCTCCCTGCTGCGTGTTTATTTATTTGACTTGTGCATGTCGCTTTTGGGTGTTAACTTTAATAATTAACGGCATTAATTGCCGCATATGTCACATGTTTGCTTTTGCCCCATGCCATATATACATATATAGTAAGTGTATATATGTGGCCCGGGGCCTGCATTTGTCTTGGGCTTCCTCGCATATCTGGCTTCGTTTTGTTTTTCTCAGCGCGCTTTTTTCCCCCTTTTTAAACGCTTATGTCATGTCCTCCTCCGCCTGCGTTGGGAGGTTTCTCAGTTAACCCGTTGCCTTCGCTCCTCGATTGCATAATTCATAAATGGGCCACCAAGTGGGGGGAAAATATGCATTTCTAGGTTTTTAATTGCCGGGGTTTGACTTTCCAACTAATTTCGAGGGTGTATTTTGAGATTCAGGGTGTATTTCGAACTTAAATCGATATCTGCTTGGGTAAACGGATACGGGTTAGTGCCCAGGGGGAATATATCATATTTCCTGTTTAGATTTTCTGCTCAAAAGTTAAGAAACTGTTGAAAAATGCAATTAGTAAGCTTTGAATATTATTATTTAATATGCTCCAATTTGTATTTATCCATATTGAAGACCACCCAGCTCTTATTTATGATAACAATGTCATATGCATTTCGTATGGAGACTCCTCTTTTTTTAAATGCAAAGTTTTTCCTTTTCCTTTTCTTTTATTTATTAATAGAGGTTCATTAGAGACGCCAATAAACCCCCTTCTCTTCCATTGAAAAATGTTTTGTTTATCGTTCAGATGCGAGTTTGGATCGAAAATGTTTTGTCTCCTTAATGAGAACTAATGAATGCGTTGGAGTCTCGGTATCTCGGTCGCTCGGTCTGTCAGCCACCGGTTTTCTTTTATTATTATTATTTTATGCCGATCCGGCTTGTGGGTTGCACAACCCACACACACATAACACACAACACACACAGTTAAGATGGGCTTAAAGCAGGGGTCCGCACCATTACATTGACATGCCAACACTGCATTTGTGTATGTGAAAAATGAGACAGAGAGACTTCGGCTCTTTCATAAGTAACAAGATATGACAAAAAAAAAAAGCTAACTTTTGTTTTATATGCATAATAACTAGCTATAACTAATAAAACAGCTATTTCACGCTAAAAGCGGCTAGATTTAGCTAGAACATGACAATGCGGCAGCGCTAGCCTTGTGTTTTAATTTCGCCGAAGCGAAGCCGAAGACCTGTGCCGAAGTCACACGAACGTTTATACTGTGCATGAGAGCAGCGACGCCGGCAGAGAAATTTCCTATCCCACGGGATAGGGCCGTGCGGACCCCTGGCTTAAAGTGAACCAAAAACTGGTCTTCGATCTGCTCTGATTCGATTTTGGGGAATGACAAATGCATTCGAGATTAAGATCGGAGATCTTATCGGGCCTCTAACTAATGGGCTTAAATGTGATGACAATAAATTGATTTCATGATTATGGGAATTCGATTTGGAATTTATGGATGGAAATAATGCAATTTGAAGTCATTTAGATGTTTAGATAATCCACAAAAATGAAGATATTAAATGGTGCTCGAGAGTTGGGATTAGGATCTTGGAATCTTCGGCTTCAATATTTATGTAAAATAATTTTAAACATAATTAAAATTAGGATAAATGCTTTTAATAAATGTTATAGATATTTTATGGCATGGTGTTTGTTTTAAATAATTATATACATTTTTTATGCTT
The DNA here is from genome assembly GCA_008042535.1 of Drosophila tani. Lineage (NCBI taxonomy): Eukaryota > Metazoa > Arthropoda > Insecta > Diptera > Drosophilidae > Drosophila > Drosophila tani. The sequence continues at coordinate 49,002 of VNJO01010468.1, read as the reverse complement.
AAAATTTGTATATAAAACATTGAGAGCATGGTATATGCTGGTAATTAATTTTATAACTTAAAAATAATATTGAATTTAAATGTAGAATATTGATAAAATAATTTGAAAGCATGGTATTTACTTATAAATAATATTAAAAGTATTTTAAGGCTGAAATTTGTTTAGAAAATATTTTTAAAATTAAATAAAATCATGCTATTTAATTAAATCTTATTATTATATACGAAGATCCGAGCTCCTCTTTAATTTATTGCGTATTTTTGTACCCAGAAATTTGCTTACAAATTCGCAAAGTATATCCCACAATGACTCACACAAATACATGTATTTATTGCTTTTCAAATAAGCATTTTAATATCCTTACACTTACAGGAAATTTACCAAAGCCCCGAAAGCCCTGCCTGTCCCCCCTTTCTTCACACTTCCCTTCGAGTTTTGCGAGGGGGGGAAGATCAAAAAGAAAAACTTCTTGAATGTTTCTTGTTTTGCTTTCCATTTTGTGGCTTCTGTAAAGTGTTTTCTTTTTTTGTTGTTGCTGTTGCTTGCCAGCAGAGTGAGAGAAGTGAACGCTTAAGGCGCTTATGGCAAAGAAAAGTTCAAAAATCTCATTAAATACAACAATATAAACATGCAGCAACAAGAACAATATACTAAATATTTATGCCCCGGCTGTAAAAGTTCATTTTTTTGCGCTTGTTCGGCTGCTGATGCTGCTGCTGGCTTTTCCATATAAAAATTGTGTAAAATAATAAAAATAATTTCAACGACAATACACAGACACAAAGAGCCGCACACACACACACACACGCATGCAACACATTGTCGCCCCAGACGCCATTTTGCTTTTGTTGTTGCGTGTAATGGATGCCGTTATGTGCAGAAATGGGAATCGGTTTGTCGAGGGTGGGATTGGGATTCTCGATGGTTCGGGGTATCGGAATCGGGTTTGCGATTCGCCTTTTTGCATTACTTCGACTTGAATGCGTTCTGTGCAATGGCCAATGCACATTCCCCCCTCTCTCTCTTCCGTGGCATAAATATAATTATTTTGTTATAAAAATGCATTCCACAAAGAGAAATTGAGGGGGAGAAAAGCCAAGCCAGAGCGAATTCCTTTATGCGACACTTGTCCTCAAGCATTTCTTCGCACACGAGAGGAAAATGTTTATTACCCCAGACATTACCCTCGGCTACCCTTTTCCTTGGCCCATTCCACTCGTTCCAAATCCCAGTCAAGTGCCTTTTCGGTCCTTTCTATGCGATTCTCATAAATATTAGTTGGCTGGCATCGAGTGTTGGCGCGGAATTGGTGATTTCTTCAATTCGAATTCGAATTCGAATGCGTTGGATATTGTCAAGGGGATATAAAGATGGAATGGAGGTTTCGGGGAGTTTTATCAATATTATGAGAGATATGGGGGCTTATAAAGAGGATGCTTATAATATATTTGTAATAAAACAAGTAAGAAAGCATTGCATTTTAAGACAGATCACATTCTCCAATTATGCTTGAATTTATGGGGTGTTGGGTACAATAACTATAATCTTACAAGTAAAGGTTGACACTAATGTTTCTAGGTAAATGCTGCTACCCAACCCTAACCCTTGTGCATTTTTTAACCCAATTCCAGAGCAATTAATATTTAACTCCGTCAAAACCAATAAGAACTCTGCCAATTATTTTCATAACTGACTTTTAATAGACCCTTACCAGTAACTCATACAGAGTCAGTAAATGTTGACGCTTATATCGATTGTTACTATGCATAAATGCCTTAATTAACCCACATTTTCCTTTTGTTCTACGCTCTCGTTGCAGTTTTTAAAGTTGCCGCTTTCCAGGTATTGGAATCGTTAAAGGAACCCCCCGCGATAAAGGTAAGTCTGCCAAAGATTGAAGTCCCAGACAGCTGTCATGGGCATTCTAGATACAAGCCCCACACTCTCCACTTATTTTCCAATACGGAGAACAATTTCTGTAGAAATTATATTTATTTTAAGAGCTCAGGGAGTTGAGATAATTTATATAAACAGTCTTACTTGGAGATTAAAGCTAATGGTGTCACTTAAGCCAGGTTTGAGTTTGGTTCGTATATCCTAGATTAATAGGTAATCCCAATTAAGGCAGCTAGAGTTATTTTCAGTGTAAAACCCCCGGCCTGTCCTTTCTTCACGTTTCCAGTCAACTGATTATAATAACACGATTTATCAAATGCACGTAAATTACAATAAATTAAACACGAAATTAATATTAATGACAAAGACAGGCGCTCGCACGGCGGCGGGTGTGGATGTGGGTGGCTGCCTGGTTGTGTGTGTGTGGGGAGGGGGATGGGGATTTAAGGTAGATAAACAGACACAAACACATACCATAAATACATGCAGGCAATACGAAATATGTGGTGTGTGTGTGCTTGTGTGCAGCGGAGACAATTGCCAAATTAAGTGCATGCCTCTGTGCCAGACGACAAACCTACCAAGCAGACTGCTTGGTGCCCCCCTTAATTTAACCCCTTTTCGCAGGAATTTTCAACCCCCCTCTGCCCCTATTTATTACCCCCCTGACGCCGCTCCTCTCTCCAGCTGCCATCTTAAATATGAAAATCGTTCTTTTGATTACAAATTTGCTTATTTGCATTGCATTTGCGAGACCCGCAGTTAATAAGCTCCGGACATAATAGTCCACACTCACAAAGGACACGCAAGGATAATGATACACACACACACACACACACACACTTGGACATAGTGAAAGCCAACAAATGACCAAGCGATTGATCAGGGCCCAGCTAACTGAGAACACTGAGGAGCAAAAGGAGGCATTTTCCGGGGGACGCAGAGACACAGAGGGAAAACCAGGAGCAATCCCAGGAATGTGGACACAATGGGGGAGAGGCTACAGGGGAAAGTGGGAGGCGTGAGTATGGCAAGCAGACGCTTTACGGCTCCTTCAGCCGACTGGAGATGACTGAGTGTATGACGTGTTAATTCAGTGATTGATAAATGCTAAATATTCGCAGACAAAAAAAAGGATTTAGGCCAAAAATTCAGTTAAGAAATTATAAAAGGAAGCCAAAAAAAAAAAATAAGCTTAAGCCTTTAAATCGGCAGTTCTACAGAAATTCTTGCAGCTAACGGTGCCGCATTTCGTGAGGTTTTGCTTGCATATTTTTCGTATCTCAGCCAGTTATCTTGCTATCTTATACTATTATTTATTTATCTTATTATAAAGTCCCAAGGTAGTGTGTAAATATCACTTTTTACAGATTGTACATAAGTTCTTGCTGATAGCGGTGTAGCATTTCGTGAGGTTTTGCCTTAATATATTTAATATATATGCCTTTCTCTTGCTATATAATACTAATAATTACTAAAATTATTTAAGCCCCACAATAGTGTGCAATTTTCATCACTATAAAAGTCACTGTTTGCTTTTATCTGTGAATCGCTTTCATGGCTCATCCCTAATTGCGATTGCGCTGCAAGGACCAGCAAAATTTTGCATATTTGATGAGCCAGCCCAGGCCAGTCCCGGCCAGGCCTGGCTCGTTCGCTCGCTCTGTTTATCCGGGTCCTTCGATATCAGGACTCTCTCTCTGGCCCGAGTACCCACCTGGCCTGTTGAGTTGCAATTTGGCTAACAAATTATGCAACAGCAGCGGCAACAACAAAGCGGCCCTACTGACCCAACTACACCAGGCGAAACGGCAGTGCCAGTGCGGAGTGGAGTGCAGAGTGCGGAGTGCGGAGTGCGGGACCGAGCAGAGTGTCCGGCATTGCCGGCGCGTTGACTTTGCGTCCGGCCCTGTTAAATAATTGTAATTTATGGCATTTTACACAAATAAATATATGGAAATCAATAAATTTACCCCATATACACGTACACACGTACACACATAAAATCTTTCTCTTTCGGCGACTTTCCCCCATGGAGTTGGGCTTCGGTTTTTGGTTTTTGGTGCATTGCAAATTGCTTTTTGCTTTTGGCTCTCTCTGTGCTATCATGTTTATTGTTATTTTTGGACCTTAAACAATTATTTTATGTTGTCACAATTTTAAAAGCTACTGCAGACAGGAGGGATTCTCCCCAAAGGACAAAGAGAGAGAGAGAGCGAGATGTAGCGCATTCAAAATTAATTTTTTCCATATGCCTTTTCATTTTTCAATCATTGCATTTTGACTTTTTTTTACCCCCTTTCCCTCCCATATTTCATTTTTCAAATATTTATGTGTGGACAATATTTTGCATTTCAATTGCGGTTTTTTGGCTGGCCGACGTGCACAAACATACGCACATTTTATATATAGATTTTATATATATATAGACGCATAAAGACTATAATAACTCTGTCAATTTGACTGGTTCAGGTGGGGTTCCAGGGCATTGCAAGAGGAGCGTGGAAAAAGCTGTTAACATGGGTTGTAGGAAAGGTTTTGGAAATTCTGTTTACGGAAATGTATTCTTTTGAATATTGGAGTGGCCAGAGTGGTTAGTAATGCAGTGTGACCAGTTTTGATTGAAATCACGAAAAACAAGCCGAAAATCTGTTATTTGAAATAAAAGTGTGATCAGAGTGGTTAGGAAGGCAGTTTAGTGTAACCAGATTAAATTGAATATGGGTAAAACAAGCCTAAAAACCGTAGAGTGGCCAGCCTGGTTATTACACAGTTTGGTGTGACCAGGTACATTTGAATAAAAATAAATATTGCAACTTTATAATTTTAATTTATATAAATTTAATATACATTCATTTAAATTCATGCACTAAATTTTCATTTCAAAGCCCTGACAGCGTAGTAAACACTAGAAGCTTCTTTAACATTTCAAAAACATCTGACCCTGCTCTATTTACATTTACTGTAAATAAAAAAATATGTGAACAACTCTATTGGTTCTATTTAGCTTTCTATTAAAGCCCTGCACTCAGCAAAAAATGCAATTGACTCGCAACTCGAACATGACAAATCAATTTCATTTTCGATTTGGATTTCCCAAAGCTCTTAATTTAGTCGATTTGATTTGAATTCTGATTCCGATGGAATTGCCAATTCGCTGGCTAGTGTTGGGTAATGAAAACGCTAGTATACTCTTCTTTTTTTTATGCTCTTTCCAAAACTAATTTTGTAAATTGCCCTCGTTGAATTTTAATTCAATTTCCCTTCGCATATGGCAGAGGAGCACCGTCGAGAGGGCAGAAATATATGTATATTCCATAAATATGTTTGCTTATGACCCCCGATCCCCGGTCCCCGGTCGCCGGCAAACGTATATAAAAATGTTATGTTGTGTTGATTTTTGTTTGGCTTTCCACATCTTTTTGTCCCCCCTCCGTTTGTTGTTGTTTGCTCTGCCACGCGTATGTTTTATTTTGTCATATTGAAAGGAAAAAAAAACAAGGAAAAATCGAATATAATTAAATTGTGTCAAAGTTATTAAATTTTATTGTCATTTGCCATAAATAAACAAATGTCGTGCGCAACACGCTCTAAGCCTATAAAAATGCAGCACACTCTCCTACTCGCGCCTCTTGCAGTTAGAGTTTATAGAAATTTACGATTGTTTATTCGAAATATTTGTTGTTTTCCTGTTTTAATTTTTTTTCTTGTATTTTTTTTTGTGTTCTTTGCCGCCGCCTGTGTTTGCTCACTCGTTCGTCACGCCGCCCGGTGTGAAAAGTAATTATGAACGCTTTATGACAGCGGGTCAACTTCATTCGATGTCCATTAATTTGGCCACACTTAACTGTGTTCGGTTTTTCCACGTTTATTCGATTTTTCGATATATTCGTTTGGTTTTTCTTTTTTTTTTCGCCGCCTCTTGGGGACAGGAAACGCATTTTCCTGAAAAGGAGCTTGTTATAGAGTGTGTTATATGTTTTTTATAAGTTGAGCTTGTTTTTATTTATGCAGAAAAACAAGGGAAGTATGAAAATATTTTTTAAGTATTAATAATAATTATTTATACGTTAAATTAAGCACAAGAATATTTGAAAATTTTTTTAAAAGTGATTAAAAAGTTAGTTCTGAGGACTTACCTAACTGAATCTTTGCTTTAATAACTTAATAATAAGTGTGGAAAACTGGAATGTGTTATGCCTTTATACAAGATATTTTTTTTGTAGTATTCGAACATTTTTCAAATATTTTTAGAGTCCCCAGATCGTGAGCTTTGATTGCATTCCAACTCCTTTAAGGTCGCCGCCCTTTTCTTTGACTTCTTTGTTTATTTTTGCTTTTATGCGTTCCTCCCCAGCTGGACACCGAAAGAGCCGAAAGATTGGGGGAAGGTAGAGGTACCGAAATTCCATCGACGGTCACGTATGATGACCAAAATGTGTGGCCTGGCTTCCACCTTCACTTGGTCTGAGCTCTCGTTTATGCTTTGTTTTTAATAAAATTTATTACACTCTCTCGTATGAGGAACAGTCGTCGTGGCGGCCCCCTTATATTTGTTTAATAGAAATATTATGAGCTTGGCAAGAAGAGGGAAGGAGCTGCGTTAATTTTTATACGCATTCCCCGACTTTCACCCACTGTCTTTGGGCCTATAATTAAAACATAAAATTTTTATTGCAATTCCTGAGGCATTTTCATTTGGGCCTTCACCCTGCGGCGCTGGTGGTCAGTCTGTGGAATAAAATAAAAGTAATAAACGTACATTTGATTAATTTATCATTGCACACACACACAGAGACACACACCCAGGCTGCGGGTGGCTTTTGCCTGACAGGCGATCGGGATTGAAGTGATGTCATTAAAAATGCATATACCAATCAGGCTAATTTAATTTACCATAAATTCTATGACCGCAAAAAAATACAAACTGACACCGAACAATTCCCAAACTAACAGCATAGCAGCAGCAACAACATGTAAGGAATAATAATAATAATGGCTGGTTAAAGTCAACTAACAAGTATAATAATAATAATAATTTAACTGTCAGTGCCAGTGCCAGAAATGGCAAATTGAAAAACCAAATGGGAATGGAAAATAATTTTCATGCATTTTTCATTTTTACTCGCCTGCTGTTTGTGTAATTTCAAACTAATTAAACTGGAAAATATTGAGAATAACAAAGGGCACGTCGAGTGAAAGCAAAGGAAATTACAAACCGAAACTGAAATTAAAGCTTGCATTGATATAATCAAATTTCAGCTTTAAAAACAATCCAAAAGTGTGCGCAAAAGTATGCAATAAATAACAAACGGCGTGTTAACATATCGTTTCCGGAATAAAAGAAGTTTATTGCACTTTTAAACACCTTCTCAAATGATCGTAAATCACTCTCTGGCAAATAAATTGTAAATGCCAGGTTTCAGTTGCCGTTTTTATCGGTTTAAAACGATTCACAAATTGTACATATTGCAGATATCCATTTCAGTTGTTAATTATCGTAATGCGATGGCAATTGAAATCACTTTGAGTAGACTGTGAGGGCTGGGGAGCTATTTAGGATCACATTAGTGGGCCACTTTAGAGAGAGACCCTCCGGTTTCCCTCCTATTTCGCCTTTGCTAAAATGCATCTTGTGTTGTTTCCATCAAATGCCAGCCTTTGGCAATGCACAGCCAGCCCGGCAGCCCGGCAGCCGGGGAGCACACACGCCAAAGGGGCATTAGCCAATGGCCCTTTATCTACCGTTGAGCACCCCCTTCCGGTGGCAGTCCTGCAGGCTCCCTTGGACAGCCCTGTGAGCCCGTTAAGTTTTTAATGAAATATTGCCAGGGCGTTATTTGTTTAATGCGCTCCATCAAACCCAACCAAGGAGTTTGATGGGCAGCTGCAGGGAGAGAAATCATTTACCTTAAAAATAACAATATTTTCTTAATATCTTGATAAATGTCTTGAATTTTAAGAATATCTTATTCAAAGTTTTCCTATAATTCTCAAGCTCTTATTAATTGATGGAATGTTTTGCCATTGATTGTTTTTTATAATTCCTAACTGCTTATTTGTGACTGAATAGTTCTTTGAGAAAAGGAATTTCGGTTACTAATGTTGATTAATTAATCCACCTTAAGAATATCTTAACTCTTTTATTACGTTTTATCTTATAATTCCCAAATGTTTATTTATTGACTAAAATGGGCTACCTTTTGCTACACTTACTTTCCTATAATTCAATACTTAACGATTACACATATTGATTTTCTCGAAATTTGTCTACTGATCTAGATTCTTTTAAATTAGACCCCATGCATGTCTTTATAATTCTATATTCCTATCAAGTTAACTCTACACTTTGCCAAATTTTCCCCCAGTGCCCCAGTGCCATGTCCGCTGCTGGCCATTTTAGTCCCGTAAATGGTTTTCCTCTTTTCTTTCGCCGCGCGCGTGCTCGTGCTCTGGCAGGTGCCGGCTTTCAATTTGCTTTCAATCTCGCATTGAAATAAAACGCTGAAAGCGAAACCGCCGCAGAGACACGCAACAGCGACCGCGGGGCAGGGCACAGGCCGGGGCTGAAAACGTTAATAAATTACGGCCAGCAGAGATTATTATATGTGGCATGAAAAATTATGCACAACAAGCGCGCCGGGCCTATGAAAGCCTCTCATGTGTCACGATAGAAAACAATTCAATGTGTTTCTTTTTTCGTCTTTAATTTCCCATTTTTTCTTCCTGCTTCGTCGGCCTCGGCGATAAGTTCTCAGGTTGTTCGATGTGGGAATTCGTTTCGGGCTCGTTTTCGGTTTCGATTGCGGACCGCTCCTTGAAAAAAAAAGTCGAGGAAAAAAAAACGCGTAAATGGATGGACAAACTTTTGACTCCGACTCTCTGACACGAAAACAATAATTAAAAATCTCACTTTTCATAACCGCCAACCTGTCAGTTTCGGGATTTTTATATCTTTTTTTTTATCACTGAGGTAAAGGGAAGGTATAATTGGGAAACTTAATAGATATTTAAACAAAAGTTAATAACTCAAAAACCAAGCGAATAGACTAATGGTTATAAAATATTTTGTGTATTTTTCTATTACAAACTTTATATTTTCCTAGGGGAATTTCTTATATTACATTTTGATATTTATTTGTTTTTTTTTTACTTTAATGGAAGGTTTTCTCTCAGTCATAATCCCAAATGCAGATGTGGCCCATATTGAAGTGACTGGCTGAAAAAAGGCTTGAAGTCGTTCATTGAATTGAATGTTCAGATGAAATTATAAGACAGCCCCAAAGAGAGGGACAGAAAATAGGGGAAAAACGAGGGGGAGTGTGTGAGCCAAAGAAATTATGCCTGCAATACTTGATAAAGCGCCATCTCTTTCTGTTGGCTCATCGCGTATCTTTCTTCCCTTTTTCCCTCCCTCTCTTTTTCTCTTCCTCTAGGTCTCTCTCTCTTTTTCTCCCATATGACACACGCATTTTTCATCTTTAGCCTGCCTGTCTGAATTTTTGAAGTGATTTCAAAATGATTATTTTTTGACACATGGGGCAACACCTGCGTTGCATTTGCAGCTGCCTTCAATAAACAGTAAGTGCTCGAAAGAGTGAACATGGTTGGGTACACTGATTTTTTTTAGAAATGGAAGTAGGCATTTTCATCTCAAGATATTTTGCTGGATTTTTAGTTTCATTTAAATAAAATAAAAAGATAAATTAAAAACTGACGGGCAGTTTATAACTTACCAGTTGGGAATTATAAGACAAATAACAGGACAAAAAAGTATGTATTTACGGTCGCATGCGAGCCAAGTACAATTACATCACTTAACATTTTATTATTTATTTATTCGTATAAATATATATAAAATTAAATTAAATAATAAATCAATTAAACATTAAAGATAAAATTAAATCGTTTTTTTTCCAAAAAATAAAATTAATTTATATTTAAACTTCGATATTATTCCTAATAATATGTTATTTTATTTGCTGAGTTCCCCTTGGGTTCACTCCAGCGAGTGTCCACTGTAACTGCATATAGTCAAATGAGTTCGTCGTTCTCTCTCTCCCTCTCTCTCGCGCCCTCCCTCGCTCGCTCCTTTGCGTGTGCCTGGCTGTTTGTGTGTAATTATATAATTTGACTGCTGCAATTATGTTGTTCGCCGTTAATTGAAATGTAAACGTCATCATTATGATAAGACGACGTCGGGGTCACCACTCCACCACCACATGGCTGGCAAGAAGTGGAGGAATAAGAAGCAAGAAAAAAAAGGTTCCCCCCTTTTGTTTGCGTGCATCTGACGGCAGCGACTGAGGCTGAGGCTGAGACCGAGGCTGAGGCCGAGGCAGCGAACGTGTCAATTCCATTTTTGACGGCTTCACACGCTTCAAACGCTTGCCAGTGAGGTAGTGGGAGTGGGGGTGAGTCACTAAGACTATTAGCGACTGATTCTTCAAGTATTTTACACGAGTATTTGCCCAGGAAAAGGTGGAGTGGAGGAGGCTCTGCCTTCTGCCCTCTGCCCTCTGACTCTGACTGTGACTCGGAGTTCCGCTCATTAAAGTTTTTGCAGAGATGCAGATGCTGGGAGACTACAAAAAAATATTGCACATTGCCAAATAAGAAATAAAGTCACAATTACAAGATATTTGAGACAATTTAAATGTATAATTTAGGGGAAAATGCTTTCAGTAAAGGAGTCACCTTTAAAATAAATGTTTAGCCTTACAAGTAAAGTAAAAAAAATGAATATGATCAATTAATCTTTAAATAGATTATTCTGAAAAATAAAAATTCATTAAAGTTACATTTTTAGCAAAATGTAAAGTCTAAGGTAGAGTCTTAGTAATATTTTGATTTTACCTCCACTTTTTTATGTAGTTTTCCTAGTTAATGATCATTAATTCGTTATAGCATTAATGGAACCTCTTTAGTAATTTTTTTTACATTTTTTCACGACCCCCACGACACAAAATACCACCGTTAAACACCTCTGAAGTATCTTTAAGCTGGACATGAACTCCCATCCAAACTTTCATTTATTTCCGACGGTTCCCCAGCGAACGTGAATGGAAAATTTAAATGTGAAAATAAGTTAAATATCGATAATGCCAGACGTACATGCCCCCTCTAAAAACCGACACCTATGGCCGCATTAAATGAATAAGAAATAAAAAAAAAGTAAAAACAGTTGTGGGTTTTATAGCAGAATTTCAATCAAATTCAATTGGAATTGGACTCTGCTTCTTCCATCTCATTTCCTATTTTTCTATTTCTTTTATTTATTTTTTTTTTAAAGAAAAGATGACAACCCTGGCCAGGGCAAAAGAAGCTGGTTGTGGGAGGAAGGCTATATGCACACACATGTCCAGTTTTGTAGCATTTGCCTTCGTATTAAGTTGGCAATTGCATTCATGTGACAGCCATATGAGCAGGGCAACCCTGGCTTGCCCCCCCTCCGGGGGCAACCTACTTCCTACCCACGCCCACACCCGCACCCACTTCCTTCGCAGCCGCCACTGTCTGCGTACGTGACATTTGGCGGCGCCACCGAGAAGCACGTAGAGGGAAAAATACTCTGTAAATCTGTACGCTATTTCGCTTCGCTTCCTTTCGATATTCCTTTATTTTTTCTTTTTGGGAATGTTTGATATATGGCTAAGTAGGTGACAGCCACTCTGATCCCCCAATATCATATTTGGCCCAATCTCACATTATTTGAATAGCAATTTGGGGGAATCTTTACTTGTAAAACATCTCTTTTGATAGGTTTTGGGTTTTTAGGGGAATATTTTATGATAATTTAATTTTTAAAGTTAAAAAACTAGATTTATTGTGGAATTTTAAACAGATAATGTACTTAAATAGTTTTTCTTATTTTTCTTTGAAATATATTGCTTTACTTTGGCTAAATCTTTTCCAAACGAACAGAGTATTTAATATTCTACAGACTAATTTTTTGCCTTTGGCTACTGATTTTTTTGTTTCCTTTTTTTTGCACCGTTTCTTGCGCTTTTCGCTTTTACCCTCTCAAAGTTCTGGCTGCAGTTTTCCTTTCTTTTTTTTTTTTTTGCGTCTTTTGGTCGTCGCAGTCGCAGTCTGAGTCCGGGAGCTTCCTTGACTTTTCTTGCTGGATTTTTTCTACAATTCTGGTGGCGTTCTGCTTGGGTCCTTTCTTGAACTTGTATTTGCTCGTTGTTTACAACTGCGTCGCCGACCAAGCGCAAAAGTGTTTGCTGCCGCAGGACTACGACTGGAACTTTGGGGTTCAGTTTTGAGACAGAGGGACAGAGCGATCGAGGACCCAAGTCCTGCCATAAATTTTGCTTATCTAAACGGAAAAATACAATTTGTAATTGAAAATATTTTTGTGCACATACAAACGCTGCTCTGGCTGGCACTTACATGAGCTCCAAAGTTGCTTTTAAGTTTTTTCGTCGTCGTACCGTCTCGTCTCGTCTCTCGATTTCTGGGTACTCCCTAAGTTTTTTTTTTGCTTTTCCTATTTTGATGGCCACTTGTTGTTGGACATTTTCAAATGGCCTGGGAAAAAGTTTGCCTCATTGTTTGGCCCGCCTTTTGCGCCTCTCATTCAGTTTAGTTGGTAAAGTATGGCAATCTCTCTGATTGGTTTGTTGGCTACTTTTTTTGGTAAAAGGATTTATTAACATATATTAAATTTATTTAGGGAAACTAAGAAAGAGAGAGCAGAGGAAATAATATATAGAGATATAGTTTCACTTTAAAAATAATACTTAAATATGATATTTTGTAACCCCACTGAAATTTAATACATTTCTGATATAGCTTTCATTCGTGATTTCCATTCAGACTGGAAAATCGTTCATTAAACAACCTCTGTTGATAAATTTCCACAGTTTCGCTATACATTATGCTCTTGAAACCCGACTCGAGTCCGATCGTCCGTTAATCAGCTTATAGCGGCGTTATGAGATATTCAGAGAGATATATATTACCGAGGCGCCTCTCGCAGTGTTTAGCTGGCTTATGCAACACACACACACTCCACACTCCGCTCTGGGTGTGGGGCCACGTTGCATAATCGCCTGTCGCCTAATCTATTTATTGATTGACGGTATTAAGACCCTTTTAATGCAACATTACACCCATCGAGTCCCAGCCCCAGCCCCCTGCCCCCAGCCCCACGGCACACAAATCGTTTTAATGCGTTCTTAATTAGCTGCAGTCGCCGGATGGCAGCTGCATCGCTGTTGGCGTTTTGCGGCACTTGTTCGACATTTTCAATTGGCCGCATTACTTAAAGTGCACAGCCACGTTACCTCTGCCCCACCCATGTCCCCTGGCTTTCCCCCTGATTTTCACCGCCTTTCTTGGCGCTCTGTGGAAGCGCTGAGTAACCCTTGAAACCGCAAGTGGAAGTGAGCTCTCGCCACTTGGCAGCACAGTTGCATTTAGTTGCCATCTGCGAGGGCTTAAGTATATAAATGTGCACTCCCACACATATCATCTATATATATATATATATATATATAAAGAGTATATCTGAATGGTTGGCTGCCAGGATACGGATAAATCCATGCGGATAATATCTGGCAGAAGTGAAATGTGTTCCTGGCAAAGCGACTGATGACGGAAATCCTGGCTAAAACCTGTCTTAACGCTTATTGATGGTGATGATCGTTGGAATGTGACTCTTTTAGCGTAAATACTTAAACTACTAAAGTTGTTTAGCAATTTATTGTTTAATTTATATACTTTATATAACAAAATAAAGCTTAATTAGGCAATAGTATTTTTCTACTAGTTTTTAACAAGCTTTTTGATTATATTTTATTTTTCTTATATTTTTTAACAAGCTCTTGTGACATTTGTCTTACCTTTTCCTCTTTAATTGCTTTCATTTAATTTATATCCTTGAAATTGAAAGCATTTAAGCGGCAAATATCCTTCGATTGTGCAAGGAGCAGGGAGGAGAGCAGCTTGTACAGGATGTTGAGCATTTTAATTGTTTGCCACTTTTGGTGGAGGCAGGAGCAAGTGCAAGTGCAAAAGTCGCAGCTTTTGCCACCTGAAGGAGAGCAACAAGTTCCGCTTTCCCCCTCTCCTTCGGAGGCTGGGGCTTTTCAGGACTTGGCACTGGGATTACTTATATTCATATCCATATCCTTTTGCTGGAACGCAGCTGCAGCTGCCGCAAATTGCGGCACGACTTGTGGCATGCTCCACTTTTATTAACTTTTTAATGCAGCAATGCCAGAGAGCTTGGCCCCCGCAACGGCTTTTCCTGCTCGGTTTTTCCCCGGCTCTCCCTCAAACATTTTGCAGCAAACAGAGAGAGGAATTTCTTGGTTTTTACAATATATTTTGGGAGTTTGCTTTTATTTCATTTAAATAATTATTTTAAAAATCTTTGACTGGCCTGGAACACCACAAATATTAATTATATATTTCCAATTCTTATTGGTAAATTATTTCTCCCTGTGTAGTACCCTTCCCCCCTTTTGGTTAGAGAGTTTTGCCAGCTTTTATAAGTTTATGTCGAGCAGCTGTTGGCTTCTGTTCCTTGCCGCTTTTTGTTTGCCCCGGTTCCCACTTCTTTTTTCTCCAACTTTCTTCCTTTTTTTTTTATTTGGCTCATCTCTGGCATGCAAATCCTTTGGACTTTCCCCTCCAGATCCTTTCCAGCATCTTGGCCCTGCTTTATTGGCTTTTGGCTTGTGTGTGTGGAAAAGTTTTGCAAATTAATTACATTTTATTGGGCTCGAGTGGAGTTCATTCCAACGGGAAACTTTATTTCCTCAATAAGCGCAACGGGTTTAAAGTTCAGTCACTTGGCCCTAGTATTATTAATAATAATAAGTTAATGCCTCGTAGCAGCGACAACAACAAACGCATTTTACGACTTTCAAATTCGAAAGCTCGTAAAATACGGGAATAAAAAAAAAAGACCATAAAATCCAGGGAAAGGGAGAAGTATGTACAATCATAGAACAAGTACGACAACGACACCCCAGACCCAGTTTTTATGGCTAATCAAACCTTTGCCACAGCGCACAGAGACAAGATAAACATTTCAGACGGAGAGGAGAGAGAGAGCGTGTTCTCACTGCACGCGGACAGTGGAAACGAGGGCGTTCCTTCACATAATTCATATTTCTTATCGTTAGCGATGCTTTTTCCAATAGTTCCGAGCAATCAAAACAATTTAAATGCATTTGCTTCTTATAAACGACATTTTTTTATTGGAGGCAATTATATGGAAAATCTAACCTAAATGAAATTTTACATATTCGGATATAATTAATGCTTATAGTTATTAAAAAAGTATAGAAATTAGAGGCAAAGAGTTTTATATGACCAACTTCCCTAGAACCATTATAATTTATGGGCAGTTTCTTTTAAAATGCTAATGGTTTCTCCGTTTGTATTTATTTATGGCTTGATTAAGAGGATCTTCTAGTCTTAAGGGTTTTATGCTTCTTTAAATTGAATGATAAGTATTATGAGTCGCTAATCGTTGAGTTTAGAAGCCTAATAAATTATTCCAAAAGAACTTAAGGCTTAAAAATATAATACCTCTTTTTTAGAAGCCACCTGGAGAGACTTACACCTGTTGATAACGATCTGTGTCCATTATTTTTTGGTGGCATAAAAAAAAGAGTGTATTTCGAAAAGAGTAAATATGAAATTTAATTTTGATGATGATGCAGTTCTGGGTTTGACTCTCCCTGTGAGAGTGTGTGCTGGCTGTTTATGATGCGTTTACGACACACACATCAGCCATCAGCCAGGACACGCACATGTGAAGGGGAAACGGGAAAAAGTCGAGGAAAAATCGGGAGCTGGAGGCGCCGCGGCTAGATCGTTAATGGCGCCCGACGTGGGGCCCGCATGGAAATCGTAAAACTGACACTCTCTCGCCATTTCCCCCCTGATAGTGTTGTGGAACAATAACAACAACACGGAACACGCAAAACAAACGAAAGTAAACAACAGGAGATTCTTTTTTTGTATAAAGTTTTTCACGATTTTCTTTTTTCGGCTTACAGCAAAGTCGTGATTTTTTTTTTGTTTTGGTCAAAAAATAAATAAAGAACGTAGGAGGAGGGGGCAGAAAAAAGTGAATTTATTTTATATGCGTTCACTGCTCGTAAAAATCAATGAAAACATTTGTCAGGACAAGCTTTTCTGGCTTGATGGCGGCGGCGGAGGTGCCCACCTTTGCCTTTGGGTTTGGGGCCGGAAGTTATATTCCAATGAAATGCCTGCGAAAAGTTTGCCCGAGCCAAGTTTCGTATGAAATTTGTAGCCAGTGTGGAACCGGAGAGAGAAGTGGAGAAACCCGAGGAGCAGGGAACTATAAAACTTGAAGTTTGAGTTTCTTTGAAACTGTTTTCATTTCTTTATTTATTTCGCCCGCCGTCCGTCCGTCCCTCGTCCATCGTCTCGCCTGGCGTTCTGTAGGTGGAAAGGAATGTGTTTGATGCAAGCCAAGTTAATTGGATTAACACTGTAGCTATGTGTGCCCTGTGTGTGTGTGTGTGTGTTGCGAAATTCGATTTATGGTCAAAATGATTTAATTGCCAAACATGGCCAAAAAACGAAAGCGAAGAGGAAGCTGTAAAGAGACTTCTTGTACGAGTTTTTTCCCCCTCTCTCTCTGGCTCTTACTCTGGCTTGCTGTTTGGTGCTTTTGGAGCTTTTTTTTGGTAATGGTAATGGAAGTTCAAAGCGGGCCAAGGAAAATCCAAGGGATGGAAATGGATCCTTGGACGGGAAACTTTGTCACGCACTCAGAAACTCATTTCAAGTGCGAACTAGTTCGGGGGGTTGGCTTCCTACAGAATTGTTCAGAGTGAAAATGCAGTCAACAGATTGAATTAGATTTTGGCCCAAAAAAATAGAAAGAATAATTAGATTAAGATAAAAATTAAAAATGTATTAAATTACATTTAAAAATTTTTTTTAATTATACTTGTAAAGAAATTAAAGACAAAGCTTCCCGAGACTGCTTTTTAAAGTGTATTTCCCATTTAGGTAAAGTGAAAAGTTGTTCTTGCTAAAATTGCGCAATTAGAAATTGTTTTTACCTGAAGACGTGTACCAAAACTGTCCTCGGCAAACCATCAAGGATTCCTTCGGCTTCCATTACACCTTCTTGTTGTCTTTGTCCCCCCCCCCCCCCCTTTTTAGCCGTGTAATTTGGCCCAAGACCATAGAACAAAAAAAACGAGAAACAACACTCGTTTCATGTAATTAATTAAAGTGACCCCCGGAAAGGTCAACAACAAAGCCAGCAAAAAGGGACGAAACTCGGGCCACTTTGTGACTACTTCTGACACGGCTCAAGTGCATCAAAGTCGGAGTTGGAGTCGGAGTCGGACCATTGGGGTCTGTCCCGTCCGGTAACTTGATCAACCGCCTTTTTTGTTTTCGAGGACATAACGCATTTTTCCACATTGCTGGAGCTAATAATTTGGTTAAGTTCTGGGACCCAGTCAGGTAGGGCTTCCTTGCCTTATGGAAATCGGAATCCCATCAAATGTAAGCGTGGCTCAAGTTGCCGCCTCCATACTTCTCTCTTTGTACACAAAATAAAATTAGCTCAATGAGCATTTGTGCAATCAAGTGATTTTTAAACAAGCCAGGGGACTCTGCAAAAGGGTTGTCGCTGTCCGTGATATATACGTTTGTATACGAGTATGTATGTTCCACGGATATGCGGATATACCACCGATACCGATACGGATATGGCTACGGCAACGGAACTCAACCCCTTTGGGACGGCGGGTTGTGGCAAATAAATTTCACACATATTTGCACACTCATACGGTGTGTGTGTATGTGTGCTCAATAATTTTTTTATTTTATTTTTTTTCCCCTACAAGGTCGGTTGATTGTACTGGAAACAAGAGAGAACCAGAAGAGGTGGGAAAATGGGGGATATAGGGGAGTTACTCTTTCACTGTAGTCTTAAAAAAATATAGAACAAAGGTTAAGGATTTAATTTAGAACAGAAATATAGGATAACTTTAAAACTTTAGAATAATATTTCCACTACATGATAAGCTTTGCATATATTTTTCTTTTTCTATTAACATTTGACATTAAATGAAATAAAAAGTCAGTGAAAGCCCACAAAAATCCCCTTTGAATAATAAAAGTAGCAAAGAGAGCACCTAAAATTCCCAAGTACTCATTCGGTGACACGCTTAATAAGTGAAACTCGATTTATGTGAATTTAATTGGCACAAGGGTTTTTATTTTACAAAGATTTCAATATACAATATGCAAAAATATTTATTTGACAAAGTTTTTGGTAAATCAAGACTATTTTCTTTACCACCGCTGTGTGCTATATCAAAATTTCTTGTCTCCGCTCTCGGGGAGTGGGTTTATCTGTGGGTAAACACAGAAAACCCCTACCCAGAAGCCCAGAAACCTTGAACATGACTCATGGGAGGGGAGAAAGGGTTGCCACTCGAGTCTCAGCTGCGGGTCTGCTGACATTCGAACCCAAAAAGCATACAAAAATTACAAAAAAAAAGAAGAGGAGAGAGGAATGAGGCCTTTGCATGTAGGACTTCAGTTTTTCGTGGCGGTTTCTTTGACGATTAATTTGGTACACACAGATCATTGATTAACAATTGCCCATTGATTGGGGGTTGCAAAAAAAAATAAGGAAATATGTATAAAATAAAGCAGGGGTAACTCTCTTTCAAATACTATTACTTAGGGTTAAAATGAATTAGCTTAAATTAGCTTTGAAGAATCGTTTACTTCTGGATTTATTTTGTGAGAAATATTAAAGCCAGCAACTCTTGAAAAAGAAAAACCAAAATCGATGCCCCAGCCCCTGAAAAATATGAAAAATGACTATGGAGAATCCTGGGGCTCCTGGGAAGGTGACTTTAAAATATTTTCAAGGTGTCACGGTTGGGGCACGGTGAGGGAAATTCAACTGGCAACATTCCGTCGCTCGTCATCTTTATCAGCGGCCTCATCATCGTTGCGATGATCATTATCGTCATTTGCACAGGTTACACGCGAGTTCTTAGGAGCTTATTCCCTTCTGCCCGCTTTCTTTTTACATTTTTGTCAATTTGCCGCGAACTCAAGTCATTTGTGTGTGAGGAAAACTCTACAGGAAAATGCGGGCGGAAAATTCCGAGTGAGGTTGAGACAGATGTAGCAACGGTAGCCGCCTGTCACATTTGCCGCGACACGATTTCCTTTTGCCCCTAACCTCAACACATCCTTATTTATTTCTATTTTTATGTGCAAAAGAAGTACAAAAAATAAAAGCTAAAGCTGTAAGGAACCGAAAAAAAGAAGACAAGAATAGGAAATAAAAAATGGCAAAAGGCAAGCTTGCTGCGCATTTTCACTCCTTTTTCCCCCCCCAGCCCAGGTTGGTTTTTCCTCCTTTGACATTCATTCGCATTCCTCCCAATTGTGTTATAAATTCAAAAATGAATAACGCACGTTTGCTTGTGGCTGGAAATTCTATTTTATTTGTGGGAAATGCTTTCACTCTTTTCGTACTTGGGTTTTCCTCCCACTCCCACTCCCGCTTTGGTCTCGGTCTCGGGCTCAATTAAAACATTTTCGCAATGACATTTGTGGGGCTTGACTTGGCTTCAGAGGTGGACGAGGAAAAGGCCGGACTTTTGTGACCAACCTCTCTCCATTGAGGTTGATATTTTTTCTACTTTTTTTTTTTTTAAGCGGCTTAGGGTTTATTTTTATTTATTACGGAGCATTCTGTGGGCTGCATGGCCAGCAATTTATTTAATGCACGAAACTCATTTAGCTCAATAGGGAAAAAAGGGAAAATATGTTTAGAGTTGGAAGACAGATTTAAGAGAAATAAACAGAAGTGAAACTGAACTTGGGTCTTGAGTTTAGAAGATAAATAAGTGATTAAACTCTTTGTTATTAATTTATTATCATTCGAAATAAATAGATAAATTTCTGATTAATAAATTACTTTAAAGACATTTTTGTGAATAATTATCTAGGAAGACCTATTAACTAATACCTCAACTCAATAAATAATCAATAAATGTGAAAAGCAATCAAGGTAACTATTTCCCTCAATCAAAGCTCCCATAAAATCAAGTGTACTTACAGCTGTAGAACATCAGGCTTAGACCGAGCTCAACTAGCCACAATTATCCATTGGCTCTGAGTAGAAATCTCAATCACAGAATCCTCGCAACTGAGGCCAATCGACAGAAGCCGGGGCAAAAGTTCCAAAACTGCAGAAAATCCATAGACAAACGGCATCAGAATTTAATTCAATTGCAAATCCCATATCATCCCCACAAAGTTGAGAGAAACATTCAATTATGAATTCTGAGAAAAGCTAAAACACAAAAAAAAAAGGAAAACAGAAAAACAGAAAAACAAGAAAGAAACACACACAGAAAAAGCGAAAAAACTACAGAAAACTGTTTTATTTATCCAACATTTGACTTTGAAATGATGAAAATGCTAAAGCAAAATGCTTGTTTGGGAGCCAAAAAGGAAGCCAGACCAGAGGCGGGGAAAATTTCATTTGGTCTGACATTGTAAGTCACATTTGATGTACAATGTGCTGGCTGGCTGACTGAATGCTTTTCCAAACTGATTCCGATTCCTCAGCGTTTCCATCATTGATGAGGTTTTTTTTCTTCCTTTTTTCGGGGGTACATTCCCTGTTGTTTTGGTGCTTTCTTTGTGTTTAGTATGTGTGCCCTCACAGTCTGTTTGCAAAGTATACGCATGCTAATTAAATTTCAGTCTCGATTCTAATATTATTCTTCATTTCTTCTTGTTTTTGCAGGGAGCCCAAGAGCGTGACTGGAAAATATATTCAAAAATTTCGGTAAGTAAAAAAAAATTATTTTTGAAAGAAAAAAATTTTAAACTTTGGGAGAAAAAAGAGAAAATGAGAGGCTTATGAACGGGGATGAATTAAAGTCAGAAAACTTATAGTTTAAACAAGAATATTATCTTTATATTTAAATGTATATTATTATTTTTTTTTTTAAGTTAAACTAATCTTTCAAACATTTAAAAACTGCCAGACTTTAAGTCTGTCAAAGTACGCCCCTGAACAGAACAACTTACTTTGGTCTCCTTTTTTCATTTATTTTATTTTAAGGGGGGAAAAACATCTTTTATCCGGCAGAACCTTTTTTTTCCATTGGTTGATACTAAACTTATTGGAATTTGGAAAATGATAGCGTTGACATGAAAGTTTGGACCCTTAACCCCCCCCTCTAAAGTCTTACCCCCCGCCTCTGTCATCACCCAGATTTTTTCTTTCACTTTTATTGTGTTTTATGTCGCAAGACACACACAAAAGTCAACCCAGAAATCGGCTTAACGCACAAACAGAAAGGAAATTTGAAGAGCAACAATCCGAGAGATGCGTATCTTGTGGTGTGCCCCTCATCCCCCCACTAAATAATCCCCCCTCCTTCCATGTGTGTGTGTGTGCGCGCTTAACTGTCTCTTCATCAGCATTTTCAGCTCAATATTTCAGATATGCATCTCATCTTCTCCGAGTTTTATTGTCATTTTTGTGGAGGGCTAAGAGGTTTTCCTTCTTTCTGTAGCTTCTCCGAACGAAACAGAAAAAAGATACAAAAATGTCTATGCAGCTGCCCGGCTGGCCGCCGTCCATGGAGCGTTTTGTTTATGATTTGTCAAAGATCTTAAGGCCGAGAAAATGTGTTTTAAATTGCCAGTGCGGCAGCAGGCGATAAGAAAAGCGCATTTATACAGAGGGAAAAAATTCTTGATTGTATTCCCCTAGAAAATGTTATATATATTTTAAAAAATTTGTTTTTAAATTAAATGCCAGCTCAACGAAACATTTTTGTATTTATTTTATATTTTTTTGGCTCAACTTTTATTTTCCAGTGTTGAAGCTGCACGGAAAGAAGGGTTTTTCGTGAGGCTTTTCCCTGGGCAAACTGTAAATGAAGCCTCTTCTCTAGTGCTAATAAATTCACCTTTTACCGCAAAATATTGGCCAACATTTGCAAAAGACAAACAGCTCGTGCCCCCTCTTGCTCGGGCCGTAGTGTGCCAACATAAATCTCCTTAACAATCTGCCTCTGTCCCCCCCTCTCACTCTGGATTTTCCACAGAATTTCCCAAGCATTTTCGTGCTCATCTTTCGGAAGGCTCCTGGTCTGAGCCCCCGCTCGACTGTTGATTTTTGTCAACCTAATACAAAAGGCAAACAAAATTTGTGTTGGCATTTGGTTAGATTTGCCTGAGAGGGTGGGAGAAATCTAAGGAAAGTCTGGGGTGGAAACTAAAGTTCAAGGGGGGCAAGTGGGCTCTAGGGAAACACCGACGAGGACTAGACTTGTTGAAGGAGCCGCCGTCGCCGCCCGGAAATCAAATATACGATGAGTTGTATGAATTACAGGTGGTGGCCACAAAGGGGTGGAGTCTGGGTAATATCACAGAGATTATGGGTTCTACAACTGACCTCTTGACCTCTTGCAACTTCTTGAGGATATAAACCTAATTAAATTTGGGTTTTGTGGGTAAACTTGACGCAATATAAAGGCAATTTCCTGCACTTAACATGTAAAAATATTTGACAAATTATGTTTATTCTTGATTTTCGAGTTTTAATTGCAAGTTTTTATTAAAATACTTTGTTTAAAATAAGCACAGTCTCCTTAATACCTGAAAATAATTTTTTTTTACAGTTTCTCCCTTTCAATTTTCACACTTTTTGTTCAAATATTTTTCATTTGCCTCGAGGTGGAAGGGGGGCAACAGCTGGGGAAAATGCATTTCCCTTTCATTAAGCGTTTGTTGTTTCTGAGAATATATTGTTGAAGTTGCTGGTTTTATTGTAGGTGTTGTTGTTGGCTTACACATGTTGTTGCAGCTGCAATTGGCCACCAAGTTGTGGCCCAGATTTGGGATGTGTTTTTGTTGGTCGCCGCACTCTCACTCACTCTCTCTCGCCTTTGGGTTTTTGGCCAGAAAAAGCATCCACTTGAGTGATTCCCTAGCCCTAGCCCCTTTTCACAGCCACGCCCCCCTTGGTTGGACAGCCGGAAAAGTTTCGTATACGTGTATGTATGTTAATTAAAGTCATTACGTGGAGGACGCCACTGAAAAAGGAAACAAAAGGCGAAAAATGGCGAGCGGCAGGAAATGGTTCACTGGAAAAAATATCATAAGAAAAGGGCACAAATTTAAGGAATTTTTTATATTATTTAGCTTTCTAAAAGAAATAATAAATATAACTTTAAGACAAAGCACCTAAACGTATGCTGAGAAAAGTATACTTTTGTCTAAATTATTGCCTACCCCTAAGCGCTCTTTTTAGAGTTTTCGTATTAATTTTCATAATTTTAATTATAATAGATCCCTCAAAAATAGTAGGTATAAAATAATTAATGAAACTGTGTTAAAATTGTGCTTTTGCTTAAGATATTGCATACTTTCTATCACTCTATTTAGAGTTTTCAAATCAATGCAAAAGATTTTATAAATATTCTAGTTAAAACTCTATTCGAAATTCAATTAAATCAAAAGTAAAATATAATTTTAATAAATTTAACATATATATTGTGTGATATGTTCCCACTCTATGTCGCAAAACTATCAAATCAAAGCAACTATCTTGTCAAAAAAATATCCAAAACCAATTTTCTACCCGTGTAGTTGGAAAAATAGAGGGGGGGCAGTGTGTGTGCCACACACGCACGGCCAGCAACAAGAACTACAAAGTGAAGCCAAACGCTGCGCCAAATTGGCCAATTTTCATATGCATGCCAAGCAGGAGCAGGAGCAGGAGCAGCAGCAACAAGGAGGCTAAGGGCAAAGGAACAGGGAAGGGGACACCGACACCGGAGGGTGGCAGGGGGAAAATCTCCTCTTTGGCATTGACATCAATGAATAATTTCGACCGGTAGAGAGCAGGGGCGCTACTGGCAGTGGCAGTGGCACAGTGGCAGGGAAAAGTGAGGTGGCGGCGACGCATGCCCAACTGCAGACGCCACGTGTCAGGAGCATTGTTGAAATAACGAAACATGTGAGAGATGTGGCTGCACGGCAAGAAAAATCTATATTATTGTACAGGGAATATGAATTATTTCGGGGATAATTTAAAGCTACCCGAGGTGGAATAAAATCTATAAAAGTTATGAATTTCTTGAAAAGTATATGGTGGTTTTCTCTGAAATTTGTGTAAATTATTTCAATAAAATTCCCATAATATTTCTTTGAGTGTCTGAAACCCTAGACCCAAAGGTTCGGAGTCTTTTTGGCCAGTGTGGCTGTCCTTTCATCGCCATTACAACGGCATGGTCCTCGCCCTAGTCAAAGCTCCTGGCCAACCATCCTCCTGCTCCTCTAATGATGCACAACATGCACAAAATGTGTTAATGACAAACCAACTCTCGACTCGACTCCATGGGTTCTTTCAGAAAGCACTCGATAGCTGCCTAATGAGTCCAACCCGAACCCGAACCCGAACCTGTACCTGTTGCCCTGCTTCGACGGTTTCCCCCTTTTCTTTTTTGTGTTGCAGGACTCGCTCTGGCTGGCCCAGAGTTACTTTTGCTTTTCAAATCGACGTGGCGGCCCTGGCCAAAGTGAAGCAAATTAAATTGCAGCATGAAATCGAATTGCCTGCAGGCAGCTGAGGCATTCAAATACTGGCGATGGATGTGGCGGGGGATCCCCAGCACGGCAACCATAAGATACGCTCCTCCGGACTGCAGCTGGTGCCTGCAAACAGGAAGAGGATGAACCCCAAGATTCAGCAGACTTTAAATTGCTTTTCACCTGGCAAAAAAAAAAAAAACGAAAAAAAAGTCGGAAAAAATAGAGAGCTAGAGAAATAGCTGCTGCAGAAAGAGTTCTACAAAGTGTTCGATTAAAATAGATATTTTTATGGCTTTTGCATTTGAAAATTGCATTAGGCAAGTGGTTGCTTGGGTTCCCTTGGAAAAAGGGGCGAAAAACGAGGAACTGAATTGTTTTCATTGCCCAGATCGCCCCATAAAGATATCTTTACATTTTCAAAGAGGAAACTCTCTGACTTTATTTCAAAGGGGAAAAATTCCAGAGGAAAATTCAATGTTGTCAGGGCTTAAAATTACACAAAATTAAAAGTAAACAATATGTAATTGTGAGAAATATTTAAAGAAACTTTGTCGCTTTTCCTCCTTGGTTTCTTAATTTGATTTCGTTTTCTCACCTCAAATCTCCTGCCAAAATATTCTCCAATTTGAATTCCTGCCAATACATTTTTGGCATAGACTTTTCCCGGGGATCGGAAATATGTTTTTATGAAGCCGAATGGCAAATCTTAATTGAAAAATTCACATCAATTGCGATATTGGCCGTTGTTGCCATACGGCGTTATCCATTTAATTCCCTTTTTCTGTTTTCTGTTTGGCTTTGGCCAGAACCAACTCAATCTGGCAAAATCAAAATCAAAAATGTTGCAAAAATGCTGCGAATAAACAGCATATTGTTCTCATTGTTGGTGCTGTTGTTGCCGTTGTTGCCGTTACTGTTATCATCGTTTTTTGCGATGCATTTGTTGTTACTTTTGTTGGCAACGCCTCGACAAGACCACAAACAACTCGTTAGAATTTGCATGTGAAATGCAATCGGCAAACAAAAAAGCACAATAAAAGTGAGGACTGAGCCAAAAAGGAAACAACCATCGCCAAAAAACGGCGAAAAAAACAAAACAAACGAAAGAAAACAAAAGCTAAAATACAAACGAGCAAGTAGGAAAAAATTCCCCGGGGAAATCGACGTTTTTGTACCCTGGAAAATAGCTAAAATAAAAAAATGCTGTGCGTCCAAACTAGAAATGGCGACGAATACGATTTACATCCTTAAAAATATATAATATACTAATAATGTAATATAATATATAAATATTAGTATTTGTGCTCTCAAAAATTGCTCAACTGAGTACAATACCACTTATTTTAAATCCATTTTTCCTTACAAATTTTCTTTGTGTAGAAATTCTAGAAATTATTGGAATACCATTTTTATTTTCACTCGACCAGTGAGCATTTTTATTCAGAAATTATAAAATTTAGAGAATTATGAAGGTGTTAAATCTTTAAAGATAATATAATTCAAGAGAACTAATACTTAAAGTAATGATATCTCTAAAAATATATCCTATATAGATTCTAATATACCCGAGGTCAGAACCCAAAGCAATCCCAACAAAAAAGGTAACAAAAAATAGAAAAGAAAGTAACAAAAATGGCAAATACGCAGGCACAAACATTTCCCGAGCTTTGTTAAGTGGAATAGAGATGGGCATAAAAGCGAGATGGCGCTACAGCGAGATAGAGTTTTCCCCCGGCCTCGGGGGTGAGGCGGGGGGAAATGGAAATATCTACGGGGCAATGGAAATTGGGTATTCCTCTGCGAACGGCAACAACTAAGCATTTGACTATATAGCAGCGGATGGCTATCAATTTGATATATCAATCAGAGCGAGTACGAACCGAACCGAACCGAACCGAGGCGAGGGAGCCAGGGCAATTCATTTGGATTTTGTGGCCTTTTGCCACGCCCCCTAGTCGGGGGCGGGGGGAAAATTGTATAAAAAGGGGAGAGGGTTCTGGTGTGAAATGTAATAGCCTGAATGAACATTTTGTTTATGGCAAAGTTATCAAGAATTTTTTTTATTCAGGTGCCATTTTCATTAAAACAAAAAAGAACTTCTTCTAGGCAAACAAAAACGTATCACTTCTGGTAACTTGGCTTGGATAAATATTATTTGAACCCCTTATAGCTATAACAGCAACTCGATCTTCTTTGTGGGAACCTTTTCTATATATTTTTACTACTTATTACATTTTGCATTGGGACATGTTAATAACCATCGACTCGAATCGCTATTTGATATGGTTTTATTACCCTCCTTGGTCCGTTAATAGCCGTGCTCCACCCACCCACAGAGCTGGCCTTGAGCGGGGCTTACTTGCAGATGGCATATACTTATGGCGAGGAGTGTTGTGTGTTCCGTTCCGTTCCGGTTTTGTCAGTCTGCTTCTAGGATTATCTTGGACACACGCTGGGGCTGGGGCCACTCATAAAAGGGAGAGCCCCCTTTTTTGCCCTCTGATTGATTTATGTTTTCCCCCTACGCACTGAAAGGGGGCTCTTCTCTCCACTAGCTATTTTTTTTCCCACTTCTTCTGCTCGCCGCCGCCTTCTCCTTTGACTGTTAATAGCTTTAATGCTGTTTTATGGCATTTCGTGGAGAAAGAGCAACAAATACAGGGCAGTTGGGATCTGGATCGGGAACTGGACCTAAAACTGAAACTGAAACTGAAACTCAGACTTCGGCTGCGACTGGGACCTCGCATGCCAACGCCAAATGTTTTACATGCCTGCCCTGGCAACACTTGAAAAAATAGTATTTATTTAGATTTAAAAGAGCTCTTAAATTATATTATTATATAAATTTTGGATCTCTTCAAGAGAAAAGCCCAGAGAAAATAAGGAGAAGCATTCATTACTGAGGAAAACTAATAAGAAATAATAAATATTGTTGCTGCTTTGCTTGTTCATTGTGCAGGCAAAGCGTGTAAGAAGGAGCGAGAAGGGCATGCTCTAAAGATCTCAGTCAAAGAGAGAGAGAGAGAGAGCTAAAGGAAGGAGCAAATTATCGAAAGAGTGGATTTATCGATTTTCTTTTTAATGGATTTTTCAGGGAAACTTTTATAAAATATTAATTTAATTATTTGAATTATTTTAATAGTTCCTTGGATATTTTTTTCGAGTGCATACCGGCCCGCCACTTACTGTGGCAACAATGTTTGAGCATAAATAAATTGGAATCGACTGGCGGGTGCGGGTGTGAGCTACGGTCGGGCGGTGCTGGCCTCTTCAGGCTCATAATTCCAGCTTTTATTTGTGGGATTTTGGCATGGCATGTCCGTCATGCATCCCTGCCTCTCCTGGCTGCCTTCTCGAACGTATTTCTGACCGATTCTCCTCGTGGCTCTCCTTTGATTCTCCCCATGCAACCCTGACCACTCTCCACTTGTCCACTTTCTTCGCTTTCCACGCTGATTAATGGCTTTCCGTACTCTCTGCAGATGATGTCCGACTCCGACTCCTGTGGCTGCTAAGTCTCCGAATTACTCGCCGAGAGAGAGGAAGGAGGAGCAGAGCCTAGAGCTTCAGCTTCAGGAGGAATCTCGTCCAGGAGGAATTGCGACTTGACTCCATACCATGTATCCGGCCAGCGGCAGTGGCGGAGGCAGTGCGGCCACGGCTGCCAAGTTCCAGAATCGCTGCGGATCGCCGCAGTTTGCCAACGAGTATCCGCACCCACATCCGCTCCAGCATCCACATCCACATCCGCATCAGCATGCGACGCAGACGACAGCGGTGGCGGTGCACAGTGCTCCGCCAGGAGTTGGGGTAACCTCTGGCGGCGGTGGAGGCTCCATGTCGATGCGACATGGCCAACGGATGGTGGCCTCGCACCAGCATCCCGGTAACCCGATGACCCTGAATCACGGCCACGGCCACGGCCTGGGGGGTCACAATCACGGGGGAGGCATGGGCCATGCCACCCTGGGGCATCCGCATCCGCATCAGCACAACAGCAGCAGCGGCAGCAGCAGCAACAATAGCCACGGCCACGTGGGCTCGCACCTGATCTTCCCCGACGACATGGACAGCATCGAGTTCTGCATGCCGCCGCCGCCCTCGTCCTCGTCCTCCTCCTCGCAGCAGAACGGCTTGGGGATCGGCATCGGGCTGGGCATGGGCGACCAGCTGCTCATGGGCGGCAGCAGTCACGGCGAGGCGTTCACGGAGCGCCGCCGGCGAGGTCACAGTCGGCGGAGCAATCACAAAATGGATGTGGAACAGCAGGTAAGGAATATAAGAAATACTTAAAATAATTTAATAATTTAATTTAGGTTACAAAAATATTTAAAAAAAATATTTACTATGGAAAATATATTTTCTAACAAACCCTGGATTTTTCTCCCCCCCGAACCAGGTCAAGTGGTCCCGCAAAAACATTGCCGCCACCATGGAACGCTTCGAGCCGACGCCCAACACCCAGTCCTCGTCGTCCACCTCGTCGCTGGATTATGGCTTTGCCGCCGGTGTGATGACGCCCAGCAGCAGCAGTGCCACGCCCTCGCATGGCGGCGGCGGCGGCGGTGCCTCCAATCCCTCGCTGCACGTGGCCTTCAACGGCGGCGGCGGCGGTGGCGGTTCGGTGGCGAGTGGCGGCGCCTCTGGTGGCTCCGCCAGTGGCTCGGGAGCAGCTCCACCCTCTGCCCCCTTTAATCACGTCTACTCGTATGCCTACTACGAGCCCGGTGCCGCCAAATGCCACACCAATGTCCCCGCCCAGGGCTCTGGGTCCAGCTCGGGCTCTGGCTCCGGCTCCGGCTCTGTGTCCGCCTCCGGCTCGGGCTCTGGGTCGGGCGGTCAGGTGCAGGGCCACTCGAAGAGTCCGCCCCGTAACTCCATACGCGCCCTGCTGGCCAAGAGCTTCCGCTCGAAGAGCAGCTCCACCCACGGCGGCGGCGGCGGCCAGTCCACATCGAGTTCGCCCAGCGCCGAGGAGCGGGACCGGCACACGTACACCACGCGGTACGGGACCACCGAGAACCTGTACGAGGAGGTCAGCGAGCAGAAGATCCGCAAGGTGCTCTCGGACAACCGCATCGCCAGTGGGTCCTCCAGTGCGGGCAACGTGAAGGAGGAGCAGCGCCGCGTCCAGCACAATCACTTCCGGGTGCTGGACGAGCTGAATCTGTCGCTGGAGGCCCTGATCATGCCGCCCACACCGCCGGACGTGAGTCCCAGCCATGTCCTGGGCGAGGATGAGCCCAGCACCTCGTCGAATCTGGTGACTGGCAGCGTTACAGGCGGCGCTGGAGCGGTGGGCGGTGGCGGAGGATCAGTGGCATCTCAGATGGTAGCGGCGGCGGCGGCGTCAAGCGGACCCTCGAAGACTGCCCAGAGGCCCAGGCGCGGCGGACTCCTGGGCGGGGCAGCCAACTCCGGCCTCGGGGGGACTTCGCACACATCCAGCTCCGCCTCGCATGCCAGCCTGGAGAATCTGTCGAGCACGCTGAACAGCATGGAGCTGAAGGATCACGGCCACAGCAGCTGCATCAACCCGGAGTTCGACGAGGGCGACCTGGACTCCGGCTTCAGTGGCAGCGGCAGCAGCAGCGGGGCCAGCTACAACGAGAGCCTGCGCTACTACAAGTCGGCCACGCCCACCGGCCACCAGATGCACCACCACCAGATGCAGATGCACCCGCATCAGATGCAGCACCAGATGCAGATGCACCAGCACCAGATGCAGGGACACCATCTGAACAACAACACGCTGCCCCACAATCTGCGCAGCTGCCGCTCCTCGACGGCCTCGGGCACCTCGACCTCCAAGAGCAGCATGGCCAGCTGCAGCGAGGATCAGGGCATCGGCATGACCTTGGCAGTGGGCCAAGGAGGCGCTAATCAGGAGGCGAATGGAGCCGGAGGCAATGGCTCCCTCTCGCCCTTCAACTATCCGCGCCGCAGCTCGGCGGATCAGCAGCGTGCCTCTGGCAGGTCCATGAGCTCCGTTGGAGGAGGAGGAGGAGGCGGCGGTGCTCCTGGAACATGCATGCCAGCCGGTATGGGCATGGGCATGGGCATGACCATGGGCGGCAATGGCAGCAGCATGGGCATGGGCATGAGCATGAGCAGCAGCAGCAACGTGGCCCTCTCCACCGGAGCGAAACCCAAGAAGAACTTCTGGACCATGAAACCGTGATGCTACAAAAAGGCGCTGCGTCACATTTGCAAGAAATGGACTATTGTTATGGTGAGTTCAAGAAGATATAGCTTTTATGAGTATTTACTATAATATATATAATAAAAAATGCAGATAAATCTAGATTATTCTGATGATGTTAGTTTCCTTATTAGTCAGTTTTTTTTAGTTAAATAAAGGAAATTCAATAAGAATTTAAGAATTTAGTATTAAGTATTATATAGTATTATTAATTTCAAAATGTTAAAAAGTCCTTGAATTTTGAGCGGTTTTTAATTTAAAACAATTGTTTTTTAGGCCAAAATAATATAAATACTTTGAAATTCCGACTATGAAATATATTTCATTTAAGATGAAGCCTTTAAATTTAAATCAAAACTTTTAATTATACAAAATATTAGTTTCTTAGACTAAAATAATATGAAAACTATATAATTTCATTGATAAAGTATATTTAATTTGAGGTAAAGCTTTCAAATTAACTTCTAAACCTTCAAGTATTTCAAAACAATAGTTTGCTAGCCTAAAATAATATAAAAACTATAAAATTCTTTCTAAAAGTCTATATTATTTAAGACTTTACCTTTAAATTAATAATTAAACCATAAAATTCCTCCTATATAAAGTTTATTTTTCCTTAGTTAAATATTTTTTAACTCTAAAATCTTCCCTTATAAATTCTCCTACGTTAAACTTTAACCCAAATTAATTTAGTATTAATTCAAAGTCACTTCCCTGCCCTGTATCTCTGGTAAATCTCCTTCCTGGAAAAATCACAGCTCTCATCTCGCCACCTCTGTGATTGTGTTAACCCCTTTCAATAGTTGATTGCTTTTTATGGCCATTTCTGCCATTTAAGATCATCTGCCATGATTATCTCCAGCTCCATCGCCATCACCAGGTCCCTGTCCCAGCTCGAAATTCCCACCCCAACTCCTCTCGGCTCAACCGGCGAGTTTGGGCATCAATTTCAACTTTTCAACTTTAATCATAATAAATTTGCGACCCGTTTTCCACAGCAACAGCTACAGCTACCGCCACGGCCATGGCCAGTCTCATATATAGTTTCATATATAGAGCTCTGGCTCCATTTCACTTCACAATCAACGAGATACTTCCGCTGGAGAGGAAGCAGATCCCGTGGAGAGAGAGAGCTCCGGTCGGGTCGGTCCACATTCCCAAGATAATAAATTTATTAACCCAGAGCCGCGGCGGCCCACAAAAACATCATCATTATCCGAGAGAGAGAGGGGAAGCGGGCAAATGTTTTCATCCCTTCTGCCCGAACCGAAATGAATCAATTAAAACTGATTGAACTTCATAGATTTTCTTCATCGCTCCCCCACCCCCAGAAAAAGAGGAAAAATTCATTTATAACTGAAACTGGGCTAATCCGCATCGCTCATCGGCTTTTTTTTCGGTTTGGGAGTGTGGGAACTATACCACATATGCCCCCATTTTCTAGACTGGTCACGGGGATTACCCCGAAGACGCAGATGAAGAATCCGAATCAAAATCCGGACAAGGGAGATATGGGAAGTCATGGGGGTGGCAGAGGATGGGCCATTAAGGCGCCTGTTGAAATGTCCGCAAGACCGAAAGATGCAACCAAACTCTATATAACACCCCCTTAAATCCTGAGTCTGGGTCTGGGTGTGTGTGAATAATACCGTTATTCATTGCATTTTGTTATAAATCTGTCAATTTGCACAATTGTGCGTACGAACGAGGGCTGCACTGGGAAGAAAAAGAGGGGTTTGGAAGGGAAAATTATGTTTTGTAGAACAGGAAACCTTGGTACAAAGTTTTGAATAGAAAATAAAACTTATAAATAGTTTTTACTGAGAAGTACGCCTACTATTATTTATATATTTTCTCTGATTATGGTTTGATTTATTATATTTAGTTTTCTTTATATTTAATTACTTACATTCCTATCATAGAGTACAAACAATATTTTTTGAAAGGAAATTACAATAAATTTACAATAATTATTTATACTCGCAAGTTAGACAATTTTCTCTGCCCAGCCTTTACAAGCACACGCACAGAATGTAAAAAACGCATTAGTATAGTCTAATATTATATTTTTTGGTTTAAGTCTAGCCTTAAATAGAATTAAAAAGCTATTTTTTAGACTTAACTAATTTAATTGAAATATTACAAGAAATTGGTTATATTTTTACTCATATCTATCCACTTTGTTCTTTTTCTGGCTCATTAAAATCCAATTTTAGCATGCTTTAAGTTTCTGTGAAGCCTTAAAGGATTATTTTCAAGATGCCTAGTGTTTAGTATTATTAATACTTACTATTTCCAGTATTTAGTATTATTATTATTATTTTTCCCAGTGCAAGGATGCTTCGTTCTTTATGCAATTCGACAGGGCTTGCTGGGGTGCAATGGTTGGGTGAAGAGTCGTCGCGGTGAGAGGGGGCACAGGGTGTGCACAACACACAACACACACACACACTTCAGCCCTCGGGGGCAGCGTCGCACACACATGTGTGGCAGCCGCAGGGTGCACGCTCTTCGCGCTCTTCTCGCATTTCGGCGGCGACCATAAAAAATCTGTTGCGAAAAACTCGGAAATGGCTCCGAAGGCAAAACCATTTTTAAGGGGTATTCTGTAGGGTATGATGGGTTTTTTCAAACCTAATAATAAGAGTTTAGTTGATTTTGGGATTGAATTTATCATAATAAATAAGTTCAGCAGATTAGCGAATTGAAAACTCTATAAAAATGTGCTTAAAAGTAGACTGTCATTTTTTTTATGGCAGAGGGACAAAGATTATAGTTATAGACTTCATTTGAAGCCCTTCCCTTGTATTTTTCTTAGCATTTACCACAAGAAATAAATGTACAAGGTAAATAAAGCTTCTTTATGATTAGAGAACAAATTTCACCTTATAGGAGATTTAAAAACTCCTAGAAAAGGTACCTAAAAATATGCAGCAATAATTTTTATAGCAGAAACACAACATAGACATCATTCCTTATCCCTCCTAGGAATTTTTCTCAGCATCTTTCCAGGGTATCCAGACCCTCTGTTCCCCCGAAATCGCAATGGCAACCCTGCTTCCTTCAGCGCTGCTCCTCGACGCTGTTGTTCCGTTGTTGCTGCTGTTGTCCGCGTGTTGATTTATATTCGAAACTGCGCCGAGGCGCAACTAATTTGCCTCGGGTGTTAAGTAGCATGTGAAATAAACGCAACGGGCGAAAGCCAAACACTGTGCGAGATGCGCCCCGGAGGAGGGCGGGGTGGGGCGGCGCAAATGGGGAATCCCTGAAAAGGGAAACTCTCTCGGCTGCATCCATTGAATGCCGTTTGAATGGTTGCATGATATGCCGAGCGTGTGTGTGTGTGTGTGAATGGTCCATTGCCGCTCCATGAATAAGTGACCAAGTGCCGGAGTGTGCGGATCTGGCTCCCGACTTCCTACACATATATATCTGTATATATATAGCAGGACTTCTTATTCAATCGCCGCTTACAAAGGGCATTGCTGCGGAGCCATTTCGGAGTCATTTATGATGGAATCGGGGCCAGAATGCGAGGAGCATTCACGGAGGAACGGACTCATTCAGCCCGAAAGTCTGAAAGCCTAGCTAGCATTCACCTTGAATTAAAAGGAACTCTAAAGTGGCTTTAACTTTAACTTTATTAGTGAAATAAAAATATTAATTTTATTTAAAGTTGGGACCCCAAGAAATGCTTCCCTGCCCCCCAATGCCTTTCATTTATTTTAGATAACTTTATCGAAGGCATTTCCTTCTTTATTTGTGGCCATTTTTTGGATACTCCAGACACAAGTTTGGCCGCCAGCCCAGACATCTCATCATCATCATCATCAGCATCAGCTGTATTGGAATCTCACCCTTGACCCTACCCACCTCCTTCCTCTGCCATTTCCCATTTTCCATTGAAAATCCCTCCTTTTCTGGGACTCTGTCCCATATGTGACCCTAAAACTGGGTCTGGTCTATCTGCAAACGATTTGTGCACACTCGATTTGACAGTCAGTCAGTCAGTTTTCCATTTCCCTTCTGCAGGGTTTTTTCCTCTCTTTTTGAGGGAAACTCTGTAACCCTATCGCCGCCCCCGAGAATCGTTTAAATGTTGCCAACAATAATAAAACATTTTAAACTTGCGCCGGCTAATAAAGCAAACCAAAAAAAAAAAGCGTATAAGGAAAAAGGAACTCGAAATGAAATCAGAGCTGCTGCTGCTGCCTGCTAAAGGGGAAAATGGGAGGAAGGAAAACCGTCTGCTTTTTCGCTTCGAGCAAATATGAAAATGGATCTCGATTTAGGGATTCCGCCGGCCGGACAATGCCTCGCATGGAGATAAGGCAGGAGGAGCCAAAGGATTGCTCGGGCATAAACATTCACTTAGCCACACACAAAATACACTCAAATGAACAACAACACACACACACATTTCTATTTAAGCAGGAAAGGGTGCCCGGGGGGGGGGGGGGGGGGGGGAATTGGGGGCGGGAA
>VNJO01010468.1:0-13794 GCA_008042535.1 Drosophila tani | reverse complement strand
GGGGGCCCGGGGGGGGGGGGGGTGGCTGGAAATTTGTCAGAAGTTTTCCCCGAACTAGCTCTCCTCCTAAGTTGACTTTTACCCGGCCCAGATTGCGTCCGACTGATTAAAAATTGAATGATGGAGGAGGCCCCGAGACGCTGACGCCCGCCGGGTGGGTGGGAAAATTGTATCGAGCACAGAAGAAAATGTACCAGGAAAGGCCTTTCTTATTCTTACACAACGCGCGCCAGTACACGGCAAGAGAAGGGGGAGAGTTTGGTTAGGAATTCTTGGGAAAATATTACTTTAATTTATATTTTAAAAAATATTTGTATGAATTAGTTTCCCCTAAAATTTCTTCGTAGATAATTATCAAGTATCGTTAATATTTTTCCTTAAGCTTTAAGCTGTTTTCCTTATTATTTTCCTCTACTTTTATAGTCTTTCCTTTACCTTAATGGCTATTATCTCTACTTGCAACCCTGTCTAATCTGGGATCCTCTCGCATCTAATACTGCGTCATATGTTGCATCTTTTAAATTCCTGGAAATCCCCAGGATATTTCTATATCTCCTTCCACAATCTCTTAACTAAATTGCGCTTCGGCTTTAGTCTCCCCTCTCTGCCTGACAGTTACAGCTTATTTTCGTGTATCATTAAACTGCTTCTGTTTTTGCAATCCCTTGCACTCCCTGAACCATCATCATCAACCCCCTTTTCTGCGAGTGTAGCAAAGTGGAAGAAAAGCAAAGGAAAACCTTAACCCGCTGGCGCCAAAGTCGCGTGGGTAACACAATAAATTTGCAAGGACAAGGACCCGCTTGGTCTCGTTTTTTTTTTTTGGCTCTAGCTTGGGGTCTGGTCCTGGTCCTGGTCTTGCCATTTTCCTTTCATTGGCAAGGCGCCAAGCCGGCAGCGTCCAGGGGAATGGATAAGGACACGGGCGGACACAGGCGGACACAGGGACACGGGGTCGCAGGGCTGACTGACTGACGGCCGAAGGAATGGCGTAACGTCGCAGCCAAAGGACAATGGCAGGCGTAGAGCAATAACACACACTGAATTGGGGGTGGCTTCGAGCTCAGTGCTCAGTGTTCAGTGTTCAGTGCTCAGCTCTTGGCTCTCCGCTCAACGGTAGCTGGTGGTGACATTGTACGCCTTAGTTTCTTTCCCTTTCCCACTCGTATGTCCTGGATCACTGGGAGAAATTAGGCAGGTCTACTATGCCTTTTGCTACAAAGAAAAGAGAGTCCTGAGAGGTGACTTACGGGTGACTATAAATGCAGTTCTGGCTTCCCTCATTTATATATAATTTTTCAGTGCATTTTCCTGAGATTTTGAATTTAAAAATTATTTTCCTAAATTTATTTATATTCATATTTTATCCCTTTATTTATCTGAATTTTTTTTCACATTTAAAATTATGTTTATGTTCTTAAATTTATTTTCTTTTAATTTATTTTCTTTAATTTATTTTCTCTTGTAAAATATTGCATCATAATTAATTTTAAGAACTCCCTTTATTCATAAATTTGCACAGTGCACTTTCCTTGGATTTTTCGGGGTTGTCGCAACCAAAATCACCCACCACTCGCGCTGTCGCAAGACGAAAACTGTAGTAAATAATTCTTTAAAGATTTAGAGACACTCTCCACCCGCACAATTGCAAATTTTTATGAGATATTCAAGGCGGAATTACTCACTCTCTGCCACAGGGGGTGCGGCGCGTGCTTGTCGCGGCTTTTTAGCTATTTTCGTCAGCGCGCGAGAGGGCCCCGAGCTCGAGCTCGAGTTGAAGTTGAAGTTCCTCGCCGACATAAGCCGGCCACATATCAAGATTAATTTTTTCCAAGATAATAAATTCAATGCAGATTAAATGGCAGAGACCATTAAATTATCGACTTGAGGTCGGTTCGCGCTCCCACAGCTGGTGCTGGGCTGGGCTGGGGTTCGGGGTTCGGGATTCGGCGGGGTTCAGAGGCACATGGGGTCCCTGGGTCTCTGGGCATTGTTCGTGGCTTCGTTCCTAAGCTGATGACTGCATTAACCATTAACATTGGGCAAACGTGCGTGAAGAGCAATTGATAATGCCAGATGAGATGATGAACGGAGACGAGATGAGCTAAGATGAGAGACCGAAACGATTCTGAGGTTTCTCCGAATGGCTCCCAGAGGTTTATTCCGGCGTAAATCGCCTTAAATCGCCTTAAATGTGACATTAATGATAACTATCAATTAATTCTATATATTTTGGCATATGTTTGAGATTTATAAATATTTATTGGCCCTTTTTTAGTGCCTCTAAGGGGAGAGATTGATTAAAAAAAGTAATTAAATACTGCAATATGGTTTATATTTTTTTCTTTACATAAAATGACCCTGTGATTGATTGCTTAAATTATGCATAAAAACAGTTACTGAAAGCCTTGTTATAAATTATAGAAATGTCAAAGATGAAATAATAATTTCTATAATTGAATTATTACATTCATTTCTCTTTCCCAAGAATTTATACAATTTTATTATAATATATGGGAAATAATCCTTTTGTTTTATACAAAAAAATTCCTCCCTTTTAGCTTATTGACGACCATTGGGCTTATCAGGCACATCTTTATGAAAACTTTTATGAAAACACCGGCTAAAAGTAAAGAAAAGAAGATCCAAAGACCATTAGGATTATCTTCAGATTTCTCTGGGTCTCTGTGTTGCCTTTCACGGCCATCATGAAAGTTATAATGGAGCTGCGGGGATTTTCAACTCTCTTTGTTTTCATTCTTTTTGGCCAAAAAAAAAAAAAAAAGCAAGAAGAAATGGAAAACTTGCAAGTGAAAACGGAAAACAAAACGCAACGCAGACACATCAATTACGACAAAAAGGGGGGAAAAATGGGAGACAGCTCCAATTGAACGCGATTCGCTGGCTGTTCTTTTGTATTCTTTTTTTTTGCCAAAGAACTGTTAAATGCAAACGACAGATCCTCCGAACCTCAACCTCCTGGCCCTATCTCAGCCCATCAATCAGGACCAAAAAGCCAAAAACAAACGAACAAAAAAAAATAACAGCCAGCGAGAAATAGAATCTCAAAGTCAATTTTTTGGCAAACAAACAAACCGATTGACGTAGGCCCCCCTGCCGAAACCCCAAAAACCCCAGCTCCAACCTTTTGCTTAATCAATGTGTGGTGGCTGGGATGGTGAGTGAAAATCCTGGCGAAAATGTCAAATGCGTTGATTGGAAGGCCGCCAGCGCCACTGCCAGCGTCTAAAAATGCTGGCAAATCGCGTTCGCTTAATGCGAATGAGATTTGTTGCAAATCAGGGAGCAGGAGGGCCTCTTCGAGGGCCGCGGTGCTGCCAGACCGCACAATCAGTTTCCGTTTCCGGTCGCTGGCCGCACAATTAAGCGCGGCGGCGGCAGCGGCAGCAACGGCCATTTTGCCGATGCTCTCCACTTGGCTAATAAACAAGCACTGCCCACGAGGTGAGGGCGAGGGCGAGGGCAGGTGTGCCAAGAGGTGCCAAAGCGTTGGTTGCACTCGGGAAAATAATATTAAATGGAAATTTAAAAAATAAATAAAGGTTTTATGGGTTTTTGCAATGCATTTTTCAGTTTTGTGTGCTTT
This sequence comes from Drosophila tani, assembly GCA_008042535.1. Lineage (NCBI taxonomy): Eukaryota > Metazoa > Arthropoda > Insecta > Diptera > Drosophilidae > Drosophila > Drosophila tani. The sequence goes on along the minus strand of VNJO01010468.1, from coordinate 10,187 downwards.
ACTTTGAGTTATTTATGGAATTATTATGGAAAATTGAGTAATCAAAGAAAGAACAAATTATAAATAGTGACTTAAGGCCTTCTTCTATGTTCTGGTAATACAATTTCTTAAAAAATTATAATTAATGAAGAAAAATTAATGAACAAAGAAAAAAGAAAGGTGGAACAAATTATAAATATATAAAATAATTAATTTAAGCCTCTCTCCGAGATTCTAGTAATCAAATTTCATAAAAAAATGTAACAATTTTGTCTGAAAACGTAAATTAAGAAAGGAATATTAAGATAAGTAAATAAAATAAAGAAAGAAAATATTTTAAATATAGAAATTAAACTTTTTATAATTAAATTTCGTTGAAAATGAATAGATTGCATTTAAATTAAGTGAAGTAATTTCTTTTTTTTTTCTGTGCACATTGGCATACCTTGTTTGCTTTGGCCGCTGTCGCTTGCTTTTTTTTCATACTTTGGTCGCTGGTCGACGGTCCTCTTGGTCGTCGCTTCATTAAGTGTAAAAAAAATACATGTTGTATATATGTAAATGAAGGCGGTGGCAAAATGCCACTTGCTCTGCTCTTGTTGTTATTATTATTGCCATTGCCAGTGCTACTGCCACTGCCACTGCCATTGTTGTTGCTGCCGCTTCACACCTTTATTTGTGCAAGAGCTTTTGTTGGGAATATGCGTTTTCATTTCGTTTGGTTTGGTTTTGTTTGCCGGCGAACGCAATATAAACAACTACAACAACGACGACGATGGCCTGGTCATCACAATATATATACATATATCTCTCTCACTCCATGGGTGTGCCAACAAGAGCATTCCGAGCGCCGCCGCCTACCCCCAGAAAGCAGCTACCCACCACAGATGCAAGGCGGGAGGAGGGATTGGGGAGACGAATGAACCGCCCGTTGCGCCAATTTATGACCTGTCAGAAATTTCCCAACACAGCACAACAACGTCGTCCACACACACACTTCACACTCCACACTCACACACAACACACACAGCGCTGAGCGCGCCTTGAAGCAGCTTTAAGTGCATGCCCCGAAAAAGTAGGCAACACTTTCTGCACTTTGTTCGCGGCGCGCAGCAAAGTAGGCAACGCTTTTTCGTCCGCTCCGCCACGTGATGGATGGGCTGGGGCTGAGGCAGAGGAAGAGGAAGCATAACTTGGCCCCATTCTGGAAGAGCGGTTTTAATGGAACTTTGGCATGGCGCAATTCGTTTTCTAAGATAACAATTCACCCTAGTCTGAGGCGGCTTCACTTTTCACCAATTAAGTAATTTTCTCAGTCAACTTTGGATAATTTTATGGTAATTAATATGTCAAAAAAGTTTTTTCTTATTTTAAATATTTAATAAAGTATATTTACAAACCACAAAACAGTTAAACATATAAATTCCTTTGAAATCAACTTAAATTAATTCAAGTATTTCTAAAGCCATAAACCCTTTTCAGACCTTCAAAACGTGTTATCTTCCCCTATTTTAACTTATACAAGCCCCACTTAACTCTGTACTTGGAGCTCTCCTCCTTTTCCCCTAACAATATACAATGATTGTCCCAATCAAACTCATATTTCCCCACCTGGAAAATATACGAAAATGATATAACGAAGGCAGATGGTGCGTCAATACATAATCAGTTTTAAGTTTACCTTCCGGAGGTTGTGGCTCAAAATTTGTGTTTATTGCAGTTTATATAAAGAGTTAAAAATGGGTGGAAAAAAAGCACCCCCTTTGTGTATGTGTGGCACCAGCAGCACCCTCTGCCACATTTAACGCGCCCCTTTTGTTGTTACCGGAATATTTTCACTTGCCCCCGAAATGATTTCCTCTTTTTTATATTACTTTTTCACTCGTTTCTGGCTGACGCGCAGATTTAATATTTCCGCACTATTGTCGTCTGGGCAGGTGCTTCTTTCGCCCCTTCCCCGTCACCTGGGGGGAAGGGGGGTTGCCATGGCACACACATGTCACATGTCGGTGGCACGCCCCCCACACAGACAATCGCTTGGCAAAGATGGTGTTGCGGGGGCCACGCCCCCTTGAACCTCGAACTGCGCCCCTGAGCCCTTGCTCACTCTCTCTCTCACTGTCGCCCAGTGATGCTTTTTGACGGCTTTTGACTTTTTGGCATTGTTGTTGTCGCCTGTTTTATATTTATATTGACGCTTTTTTACACACACTTCCGCCCCACACCTGCGGTGGCAATAATAGTTGTGGTCTTGCTTTGAGTAGTTTTTCTAAAATTTTTCATAAATTAAAACTGTTATGCATAATTAAACACACTGAATATTAAAGGAAACTATTAATTTTTGAATTTATTTATAGTGTCATAACTCTATATTTAACAATATTAACTTTAAGCCCAAAGACAGGGATTATTTCAACAAAATCTCGGAGACTGGAGTACCAGCTCTTGAGGCTCCAAGGACTACCAGCACTCCTTGTCGTTTTCAGGCCTCTGTAAAGCCATTTTTTCGTCCCCAACTGTAGGCATTTTTTTTCTTTTTGGTTCCCATTTATCTCTGGGGGAGGACTCTCTTTTTTTTTACATTTTTGTGGATTTTGATGTCTGGCCGAAACGCAACGAGCCACACAATGACCGACAAGCAACTGACAGCCGCAGCGGGCTCCACCTGTTCCAACCGCCCATCGCCCACCGCCCAAAGGCAGCCCCCTTTCACCTTGCAGCACAGACACGGCACAGGACACAGCACAGGCCAGCCAGCCTCTCATTCATTCATTCAGTCAATCATGCAGCCATTCAATTTATCGTTGACTTAACTTTTTGATGGTTACAAAATGAAATTTATGGAAACTTTGGGGCGCCGTAGCCAGTGATGGGGCTAGGTGCTACCTCTGGATATTTTATAACTGAAATGGGTACAGAAATTATTTAGGAACTTTTTTTTTTAACTTTTAAGGGTCCTAGGGAAAATAATATTTAATTTTAAGGTACAGAAATCATATAGTTACTGGATACTGGTACCCCATTGCCATCTCTAACAGCTCGTTTACCTTTTTCCGGGCGGAGGAGGAGGATGGCCCCCAACCGACCGCTTGACACTTGTGTTTGGGCATCCATCAGAAGTCGAGTCTGGACCGAAAAGCGAGTGTTATCTTTGCGGTCGCATCTATAATGGGTTTTGTCACGTTGCAGACGAGTCTGGCCCCGATTCTGTACCCTCCCCTTTGCCACGTCGACATCAATAAACTTGAAACAAAAACAACAAGAACAAAAAAAAAAAAAAAGTGAAATGGAAAGGGAAAGGCTGGCTGGCTGGTCCTGACTGCTGCTGCATGTGTGCGGCTTATTCGAAATACATTTGCCTGTTTAAGCCGCTTTTAAAACTCCTCTCTCTCGCTCTTCAGTCCGGCTCGGGTCAGCTCAGCCGGGTTTAACTTCCACCCCCAATTATCCATTATCCATTATCCTGGCACTGGTCCTGCTCCTGCTGCTGCTCCTGGTGCTGCCTCTCTGTAAAGTGCTTAATAACTTTGGCACCAAATGGCCGCCCTCCCTTTTGCAGCGACAAGTGCATCAAATTGTCAGACATTTTCCAGTGTTGACTTTGACCGAACCCGGCTAAAAACATAATTGTTAAAGTCCAGCGAGGGTTTCTCCGATATTGCGGTCAGCATGGGTGGAGTGTCGGGTGAGGGGCGGGACTCGGAAGCTACGGACGCCTGGAGGACACCCAATAAAAGCACATGCATGCAACAATAAATAAATTAGAACAAGGTGCGGTGTGTGACAGGGCCCAAGCCCATAATACACCGAGGGGAATTAAGGCAAAGAATTAAACAAAAAATTAAAAGTAAATTAATTTTTTATCAGGGAATTTAGGGTACTTAAAATAATATTAAAGGTATTTTTATGAACCCTCTGAAACTGCATATATTTCCTAGAAAGCCTCAGGATTTCCGCTCAGTGCTCTCTCTCTTAATAACGGGTTAGTCCTCAGGTGGCGGCAGGGGTGCCCAGGGTTAGTGCTGGGTGCTGGGTGCTGGAGTGTGTGGATATAGGGCTAGGGCTACCGTTTTGTTGTCTGCCTTGGCAGTCAGATGCAATTTATTGATAATATGCGAGGCACAGGAAGAGCTGGGCGGCCAGCAGGGCAAAAGGAGCGCAGGATTCCCACTGAAAGTCAGCGCCAACTTTATGAGAATGCGACCTTTCTGCCATTATGTCGGTTATTTACACACACACACAGTTCAGGCCAGGCCACACACAGCAGCAGCAGCAACAGCAGCGGCAGCAGCACAAAATTTGTTGCACAAATTGTGGCAACAAATTTTAGCGCAGACAATATTCAGTTCAGGAAAACTCTGGCAGGGCCGAAAGCCGAAAGCCGAAAGGGGGCCTGACTCTGATGCACAGGAAGCGCAGGATAAAAGAAGAAGCTGCCAAAAGTCAATTGCTCGAATCTCCTCACTTGACTTGACCGAAAGGCCCCCGGAACTTGTTGAACTCACCCAGGCCAGCCCCTGGCCCAATCGGTTTTCGGGGTTTCAATTGCATTTGACTTTAAGCCCAGCCCCGACCCCGACCCGCAAAAATTGCAGCTGAATAAATGCCAGGAAATTCGAAATAAATGTAAATGGCAGCCTGGCGAAAAATATTAAACATCATTTTAATCACAAATTCCCCGAAAACTAATTTTACAGCAGAATGATTGCGTTTCGAATTTCTCTCATGAATTTTTGGAATAAATTCACGCCTCAATTGTTGATTTTGCAAGAATAATCATTATTTTTATGCATTTCCTTGAAATAAAAAATCATTTTAAATATAATTTCTTGAGTGCTTCATTAATTAAAACCGAAAATCCTGCACATTTTCTGGCTTAATTGGTGGCCAGCACATGCTCATGGCCAGGTGAAAGCTCATCAAGTCAAGGAAAATAAATAACAGGGAAAATATGAAAATATCTGGTTACCACCACTAGCTGTTGTTTTTAGCATAAAAAATATATAAATTCCGAATTACTTCTTGCCAGAGATAAATCATAAATCGAAATTAATTAAGGAAAATCAGGGAAATCTCTGGCAAAATATTAAGTTACCTTCGCACATTATTTGATAATAATAAATCTTTTGAGTGAGATTACTTTTTAGTTTAGTGAAATTTCTAATTAAAACATGACTTTAATATCTATTTGATTTTTATTGTGTTGCAGGAATACAATACAAAGACTGCCTCATGCCATGCCATCCACTATTACCACCAACCCAATAGCAGCAGCAGCTATAGTAGCTATAGTAGCCGTCGTCACCACCAGCATCAGCAGCTGACGTCATCAGCGTCAACGTCATCGTCCACGTCATCACTCCAGCAGCAGCAGCAGCAGCATCGTCACTCCCTTTTGCCAGATCGCATGAATCCCTTTGAGCTGGACGATTGCGAGGCTGAGGAGCTGCAGCAGGATCGGGATGGGGAAGAGGATAAGAAGGATAAGGATAAGGAGGAGCCCGAGGAAGAGGAGCAGGAGCAGGAGCATTGGCGTTACCAGAGGAGTCAGAAGAATCGGAGGCGCCACTACAAGTACGATGCCGTGGAGGAGTGCTGTCGTCCAATTTGCCAGGAACAGCATTATGGCTCCATAGCCGATATGTTGTAAGCGGGGAGGGGGGACTAAAGATAAGAGGTGAAGGATAACGGATAACGGATTATCGATAACGAACTATCGATAAAGGGGCAACACTTTAAAGCGAAACGCAAGGTACCTACAACAAAGTAACTACAAAGGCAAGGCATAGAATGGATTGATAGAGAGAGAGAGCATACCGATAGACCCCCTCCCCCCCACCACCCTTGCAGAAGAAAGCGCACGATTAGCGATAGGCAATAACCGATAGTTGATAACCGATGACGATTGTGCATGTTGAATAGATGTATATCGAAGTGTTTTTTTTTTTTAAATGTCCCGGGGCGAACATTTTAAACTTATCGTTACTAAGCACAGAATTGATAAATATATATATTCAAAATATATGTATTATTAACCGTCTGTCTGGCAGATCTGGCACCGCTATATTATTAAACGTATATAGAGAATACATGTATACCCCCACACCCCACACCGCACACACACACACACATCCGTATATATAAAGCCAATATATATAGATATTTATTCATGTACATACGAAACTACATACATACACACACATCTATATGTTAAAAGCCAATTTTTTTTATTGCATCCGAATCTAGGAATACGAGAGATAACGAGATAACGATAATTTTTTTGTGGATAAATGTGGCAACTAGATCTAGAAGATTGCACCACAATGTTGTCTACGACGGCAAAGCGAACATGATCATTAAACATATATATTAATAAATATATATATTGATAAATATTAACCTAAATATATACGAACCTTTTTTTTATTATTTATAAACTAGCAATGCTTGTACATAGAATAAAGATTGTGGATTATAATTATACGAATAATAATAATTAATAAAAAAGGATATTTAATAAACTGAGTGTTTTTTTTTTTTAATTAGGTAACTTAAGCTCTGAGTGTTACACGAATTGTAAATACATTTGGACACATAAACAATTTAATTGACGCACAACAACCGACCGGAGACGGGAAAGCAGATAAAAAAATAGATAACAAAAGAAAGATTACTTGTAGATGCGAAAAGCATAAGCATAAGCATATAAGGAAGCCCACAAAAAAATAAAATGTGTAATTTATGTGCATGTAGTTGAAATCGAAATCGAAATCGAAAAGGATAACGAAATCGAAATCGAAACAGTTGGCGAGTTGTTCCACTTACTTATTGAAAAATGTGTCTTAAGCAAATATACTTACATACCCACGTGTATACCTACGATAGATGGTCTATGTACACACCTCCACGAACACACAAAACACACACAGGCATACCTATCTATAGAGCAACATTGTAAGGAATTTCATTTCCATTTCTAAAACTTTTCTCCAGCCAAAACAAAAGTCCTTTTGCGCCCCCTGACTCAACTTGAACTATTAGAGAAAAGGAGCTGTTAAAATGCCAACTGCAAAAGCTCAGAATCTCAGCCAGAAAATAAGGTCCTGAATGGCAGAACAAGGGATAATGAAACTCGAGGGATATTACTAAAGCTAGAGATTCCATTTGGCCAAGTAACTTAATATTTGCTTGAGATTTATTTTTTATAATTTCTTACAAATTATTAAACGTTCACATTTAATTTTTATAGATCACAATAGTGAAACAGGGATTCAATTTGGTCTATTAAATAATTTAAAATATTAAAAACAATATCTTATCCCTAAATAAAATTGTTTTAAATATTAGTTACTTGATTTTGATTATAAGATCTTACGAATTTGCTTTGAATTCATAAATCTTTTCGAAATTAGATATTTTAAATCTCGATTAATTTATCGATATACCCCATTCTGGCTGCGACTTTGGGCTAAGCCCTTGGCCTATCGTCACTTTCCATATCCTGTCTCTCCTGGGACTACTCCTACAATCTGTCAACAATTAGAGAAAGACGAAGCACACTGTAGAGCCAAGTTGTAGCCAAGTTGTAGCAAATTTGGAGAATTATAAGGTCGAAAGTGTTGCATACTTTTTGGCGCACTTCCCAAGCACGCACACCAAACGATAAGAACGATAAACGATAAATGTATAACGTAAAACGAAAAGCGAAAAACAAACGCAAAAAGCAAAACGCAAAACGCAAACACCGGCAGACTTGCATTAAAATGAAATTACAATTTTACAATTCCCAAGCTGCACTTTGCGGCATTTTAAATGTCTACATAAATATTAAAGGAAGTAACGAAGAATGCATTAGATATTGGATAAATCGTAAAATAAAGCAAAGTTTTAGCACACACAGCCACCACAAGTATATATGTATGTATATCGAACGAATAAAACAGGACAGGATAATGAATACGCGACTTATGGATCCGGATCCGAGTCGACGTCGACGTCGAGTGCTTGCGTTCTTCGGGTCTCGATTTGCAAGATTAGCAAGATTTGCTTTGCTTTCTCCCAATTGCTTTGCCAGTGAATTTTTCGGTTCGAACGATTTGATTTGGTTTATTCCTATATAAAAAAAAGCTTAAAATGTGATATTTTATAAAAACTATGAAAATGTAACGAACGAACGCAAGAACTAACCAACCGATACCGATACCGCTAACGATAACGATAACGATAACGATACCAACAACAACATGGCATTTAAGCGAAGAAAAAGTCAAAAGGACGCAAAGAGTTTACACTTGATTATGATTATTATTAATTATTATACTAAGTTAAGCGAAAACTGTAAGTAACGTTATGCATATTAATTATTATAAAAGTAAAAGGCAGAGAGAACGTTTTAAATCTAAAGTGGAACTTGGCGGAGGGAACCTAGAGAAAAGCAAGAAGCAAGCGCAAAAGAATTAAATAAAGATTTAATGCAAAACGAAAAACCCCCAAGAAACGAACCATTTTTTCTTCTTCGTCGTCGCCGTCCACAAAGTGGAACTCGAACATGTTGCGTCCCCGACATGTTGCGTCGCAGCCGACGGTGTTGCATATCTTCGGGCTGGTAAACAAAACGCCGCATACTTTTCGGCTTTCGGCTTTCTGTGGATGTCGTGGGTTAAGACTTGTTGCTCCTAACGGTAAGGTGGTGGATGATGTCTTACAAATCGTGAAAAAATAATTGTTTTATTTGAAATTTCACATTAATATAATTTAAATTTTGTATCCCATTAATTTGTATTTATTTATTTTAATAGTTTACATTGTTTAAAAGATACATAACATAAATCTATAAAAATTCAAAGAACATTGACATTGATTGGATAAATTCTTTTATTCATTTATAATTTCTAGGACTAAATAGTACAAAAAAGGGCATCAATTTAACATATCAATACAAGTATTAGCTTCCTTACATTTTCCGAGTAAAAAAGGCAAATAAAGAACCTAAGTTCATTTACTTTAAATGCATATTTAAGAATAAAATTAAAAGCCAACAGCTATTGAAGTCTAAATATAACTACAGTTTTTTATTTACAATTTAATATAATTGAAAAATGCGTTAATTTATTAAATTTATTCATGTTTCAATATTTTAGGAACCAACTGCATTAGAAGCAATTGTTTTGAAGCCAAGTTAGAAATCTATAACGATTTCTTCTCTTAAATTAAAGCAAAGCCAAAATTTAACTATTTTCTACACTCAATCCCCTTTTAATTTTCACATAAAAGCATATTTTTATTTGTGCTAAATGCAGGCATTATTTTCTTTTGCGATTTTCCTCGCAGCAACTTTTCATAGTTGAGTAATCCAATTCGAACAATCGATTCAATCAGTTGCGAAATTCGCACAGTTTCAAGATCCTAAAAATTATTGGCAATTTGTGCATCTGGCGCTGCCATCTTTTGTTAGTTTTGCAATTATATTGTTTAAAATATTATGATTAAAAATTTGAACGCTCCAATGCGCCCGACTCGAAGTTTTCAGCTTGCAGTTGCAGCTTGCAGCTCGCAGCTTACAGCTCCGCTAGAGTCTCTTCTGGCGGCTGGAAAAGCGCTGTGGAGCGGAAAATCCGCTTGGCAATTGCCGAGTAGAGAGTGCGGAGTGCCGAGTGCCTGGCGAGTGCCTGGCCATCCATCCATCTGAGCAGGCATCCGTCCGTCCAATGGGTCCGAGTCCGAGAAGAATCGAGGCGAGTCGGCCAAGTCGCATTATGCAACAGCTTGCAATTGGCTGAGAGTGCGAGTGCGAGTGCTCGGCGTTATCCCTATTGCGGCTCTGGTTTATTGTTATTATTATTGCCACTTTCTGTGTGCCACTTTTTGCAGGCAGCCAGCAGCATCCGCATCCGCAGGACTTTCGTCTGCCAAGTGGGCTAAGGATGAAGCCAAGGATTCGCCATTGAGTTTGGACTGCGCCACACTTTGGGGGCTTGCTTTCTAAGAGGAAGAATGGGTAGCTTATATTTCTAGCAAGTACAATTTTCTGGAAGTTTAATATGTTACAAATAAAATATAATAATAATAATATATAATAATATCAGGAACTGCCTTACTTAGGAAGCTTGTGTAGGGAGCTTGTTCGAGCTTATAAAAATAAATAAATATATAAATATATAAATAAATAAATAAATAAATAAATAAATAAATAAATAAATAAATAAATA
>VNJO01010463.1:0-47586 GCA_008042535.1 Drosophila tani | reverse complement strand
CACAAAGAGGAATGCAAAAATGAAGATAAGCAATTGCTGCACCAAACTAATTTGCAATTAATATAGTTATTAATACACAAAAACAGCTGCATGCACACGCGAAGTGAAACGGTGAATTATTATTGAACACAAGATAGAAGTTTTAAATAAAACCCCGGTGGTTTATAGCAAGAAATTAACACAAATACGAGGAGCAAAACAAAAACACGACCGTTCACTTTGAAAGAGAAACGAGGCATGATAGATGCCATATGACTCACTTTTTGGGCGGGGAAGGGACCCAAAGGCGATCCAACATCTACATTTCATTATAAATGACTTTCAAAATGGCCCAAGCGTTGTAAATGGAGTAAGTGCGTGTTTCTGGTCAGGGCATCGACTTGAGCATTAGGTTTTAATGGTCGGCAGCAATCAATAGGCCATGATAATTTATGGCGATTATGTTGGCCCAAATGCCGAGAAAGTTGTCCATGAATATGACTTAATAGCGAGCTCTGATTTTCCTCGGGAGAGAGAAGAGTAAACACATTTTAATCGGCAATCTTTGCTAAAAAAATATGAACCCAATTAATGGGGGATATGAAAGTGAAATGAAGGTTCTTATAAAATATGATTGAAGCTCGAAGTTAAGTTTAAATAATTTCTGAAAACCTGAACACCTAAAAAGTATTTATTATTTCGGCTTAATAGTGTTTCTAAACTAGAAATCATTCTCATTCCCAAACAAATAATAATATAATTATATATTATGCAGATGCGAAAGTGGAAACACCACATTGAAGTGCTTACTCCACTGAAATATCACATAAATTAAAGTCAATGCCAACAGGTAGAAAAATAAAGATATGCGAAACTCGTAGCTACTCATGGAAATGTGTAGCAAGCTAGTGGACAGAATGAGGATCATAAAATGAACTCCAGTCTCTGTTGAAGCCGTGTTAATTATCTGCAATAAAAATCAATATACATAAATATGATTAAAACAAGTACAAGGAGTCCTTACCTTACAACTGGGATTGTAACAGTCGTGATAGTACAGCAGCGGAAAGGCCAGGAAGACGGCATAGGTGACCATGCTCATCACGACTCCGAAGCTGGCGTCCCACATCTTCCTCTGCTGCAGGCCCTTGACCACCACCGCCTCGCTGAACATCTCACCCAATCCGAAGTACAGCAAGGCGGTGAGATCGGGCATCACGCCGTAGTGCAGGCTGATGTACTGCCAGGTGAGATTCTCGATCTCCCGACTTAGCAAGCTCATGAGCAACGAGCTTGTGCCCAGGCCCAGCAGCGAGTAAGTCCACACATAATCGGGTCGCCTCATCGAGTGTGTGGAAATAAAGACCAGGACACTGAGGATCCAACAAACTGCGAGTATGACGAGCCAGTGAACTGCTCTGGGTCTATAGAAGAGGCACAGGAATGGCAGTACGAGGAGACACAGACAGTTGATGTACTTCATCCACCCAACCAGGATGCGCTCCATTGAAATGACAGGAATGATGTGGGCTAAGACGAAGAATAAAGGGAACTAGGGAAGGCAGAATAGTTATTTTAGGAGCTAAATTTGTTTAAGGAACGCCTTACCCACCATTATGATCCTGTAAACCACATGGGATTCCCTCATACGCTTATATCCATTCACAGTTCTCCACCAAATGAACCGCCTCGTAAAGGCCCTTTGCTTCGGGTAACTGCCCAGGATCTCATCGTTGCTCTCCATGTCAGAAAAGATCTCCGGTTTTGCGAATTTCTTCGGCTTTTCTCTGCCAAAAGTGGTATGCGACACCACAAAGATCACAAGTAAAACCAGGCCAAAAGAGAACAGGATAAAAAGGACTCTGAACTCCAGAAGAAAGTAGTCTCTGCTTGGTCCACTACCCTTGGCGTTGACGTAGTACTTTCGATTGCTCACAATTATCAGATAGACCATTCCGACCAATAGGAACGCCATGCAGGACCACAAGGTAACCCCGTCAGATCGATATCCCTGCATGCAGAGCACCATAATACCGATCACAAAGTACCTCATTATGTCCCCAACCAGCTTGGAGAACTGCAATGGACTCAGATTCTCCTTGTGCAGACCACAGCTACTCCAGACACTCGAGTAATAGGGCATAAGTAGACTCGGCCCAAAGAACAGGTAGGAGAAGCCAAACTTGGTCATCGGAGCAAGTTCAATGAGCGTCACTAGATTCGGAAAGAAGCTGTGAGAACCTAAGCAATAACAAGGATTGCCTTCTAATTGATCTACAATTTTACCCACAAGTACTTGGTCAGCAGAAAGAGCATACTGAACAGTCCCGCCAACATGATGGCACTGATTAGGCCATAAACTGATATGAGGGGCAGGCCGATTCCGCAGAAGAGGATATCCAGGTAGTTTATGAGATTCACGAAGAGGCCACAGGAAAGTGTATTTCTCACAAGATCGCAGGTCTCACTGGCACTTGGAAACGATTGCGTTGTCAGCGAACAGCGAGTCTGAAAAGAAGATTTTTCTAGATACTTAATAGTTAAAGGCAGGAAATCGGAGGTCCCCTAAGTGATATATGTGGGCATCCCTGCTATCGAGTACTTGCCACATTTGAGAGTTCCGCAAAGGCCATTATGGATTTTCTTTGGTTATTATTAAGTGTTACATTTTTTGATTTCCATACCCTAGCTTGCTGTTTAATAATTTATTGTAAATATAGTAGACAAATGATTATAAGTAGATCCGTGGGAAACTGACTTGTTCTAGCCCTAGCCATTTATCTTAAGCCTGCAATTTGTACTTAAATTCATTACAAACTATCCACAAAGATTATCCACTTTCAGTTCATTTGGTTACATAAATATTTTCACACAGCTTTTCGCCTCGAAAGCTGATGGCTTCTAATGGCCCCTCGTCGCCAAGGTGCAGATGCAAATGCAGTGCCTTCGAAATGGGTCAACGTAGGGTTCATGAGCGATCGCCGGCGTCACATCCAACGTGACGAGCCCCAAGTACGCCGTATATCTTGATATTTATCTCCGGCGACTGTCCAAGCCCCGACTGGCAACAGCCCAAGATTCGGATTCCAGCCGTAATGAAACTAGATGCGACACATTTGGCAAATTGCCGTCGCATCAACATCAACACCGCTCCAACACATGATAGTCTCCTTCTTAGTATTTTTTTTTGTTTTCTTTATTGGACTGCAAGAGAAAATCCGAGAACTCGGGCTCGAGCTCGTCTCAATTAGCGTCAATTGAATTATTACACGGCGACACTCATTCAATTTTCAGCGATGGGGGAATAGGCCCACGGGCAAGTGTTGTCAGGTTGTGTGAAAGATGAGAGTGAATGCCACTGACAGGGTGAAAGGAGTAGGCGAATGCCCTATTTATGCATTTGGGTTTCACTAGGACTCTGGATTGGATAAGCTTGTAATCGCTTTTAGGGGTTCCATTGGAAAGTTTTATTTAAATATGTTAAACAAAATAATAATAATGCACACAAAGTAAGTAGCTGTAATTTAATGTATAATTTCTGAAATTGTATCACTTAATTAATAATTAAATATATTATTAAACTAATTTAACCACCTCTGCTTTCCATTAACTAAACGGTTACAAATATTTGTTTAAATCGAAAAAAACTGTTTAAACTATTTTAAAGAAATTTGTATCATTAAAAATTGTAACCAAAAATCAGACTACTCAAGCTTAAATTTAACTTTCTAATTTTTATTAAACGATTTTTCATGGCAACTATTAATCATCGAAGCATTTAATATACAAAGCATAGAGTAAATATTTTTTCTTTTTAAGAAAACATTCCTAAAATCACTTAACCCCCTCTTATATGTATATATATTTTATTAATAAATCGATAAACTTGTAGCCGTTACTTTGTTACAAGATATGGATTCCTTTCGTACCCATTCCCGAAACATTTTTAAATATTATTTAATAAGCAACTAAGTACACCCCATAGATATACCCCACTCCCGGATTGTAGGGCATCGGCCCACGCATTTATCACTTTCCGCGGATATACGCGTCGCAGTTGCGCCTCATGCCGCCAGTTCGTCCGCGCCACTCGATCAGTTGGGATCAGCTTAGATCAGCTCCGATCAGTTCACATTCGTCGCGCTCAAAATGAGATCCTGGCACTTGACACTCGGTCTGCTGCTCCTCGCAGCCTCCACATTCCACACCGCCGAGGCTCGCGGCGGGCGGGGACGTGGTGGTGGCTCCTTCGGTGGCCTGTTCGGGGGCTGGCGCAAGTACAAGAAGCCCTCCTCTTCGGGCGGAGGCCGTCGCGTGGTCAGCGGCTCTCCGGTGCACACGGCCATGACGGTGCCAAAGCCACCGCCCCCGCCTCCGCAGCCACCCAAGCAGATGATGGTGCCCAAGCAGCAGGTGCCCAGCTATCCGCGTCAGCAAATGCCGCCGGGTTACGGCTACGGATCGTATCCAGCGGGCCAGGCCAGCGGAATGGTCTATGCAAGTCCGCAGGCCCTGCCACCGGGAGCTGTGTTTCTCTCCCAGCCGCCTGTGGGAATGAATCGGGGAATGGGAGGTGAGTTGCTAATAATCCTAGAAATATTTGCAGAGAGTATACAATATTTCTTATTTTATTATTATTAGTTTTTGTTCCATAATTTGCCACTTAATTAATCGTTTTTTTACCATCATCTGAAGTAATTAAAATGTTCCTTCCCCTTTAGGCACAGGAGACTTCCTCACCGGAATGCTGGCGGGTCACATGATGAATAACCTGCTTTTTGGCCATCGTCACCATGGCTCCCATATACCCAGAAATCGGGCAGAGGAGGATATGGCTGCACAGGGAAATGGACGCCAGATCATCATCGTCAACAATGGCCAGGCCGAGGGAGTGGCCCAAAATGAAACTACCATTTCAGGGGAGGCAACCGCTGTAGTTCCTCCCGAGAATCCACTGACCGAGGAGGAGACAGCAGAGGAGGAGGAGAACGAGGAGGGACATGGTGATGGGGACGAGGAGAGTGCCGGCGTGTCGAGTGAGGAGTCTCCGGACTCCGAGGCAACCCTTCCGCCCATGCTCGATGGCGGAATCGTTTGCTTTCCCATCATGCTGAACGAAACAGATCCAGAAAATCCGGAGGTGACACGACAGGTGGAGCGGGTGGCCTGCTTTCCGGTGCCGCCCCACAATTCGGTGAGCCCGCCACCCTGGAACCTCCCAACCACTGAGCCACCCATTGTCGCCGGCGATATTGTGGGTGGTGCGGAGGTAGGTGGTTCGGTGGGTGGTTCGGAGGGACCTGCTGCAGGTCCCGCCGTCGAAGTGGCCAGCTTTGTGGCTGGCAGAGCTGCCAATGTCAAAACGGACTCCTCTTGAGTTGAGTTTCTGCTAGCAACTAAGTTATATGTAAACAATAATAAATAAAATCAAATAATTTAATAATAAACATTATTTCTTAAATATATTTCTTTGTTAACAATTTGAAGGGGTTTCTGAAATCTCAGAACTTTACTTAAAGCATTATTATTATCCAAATGCCAATAAAATACGAAAAAAAATCAATTACATTATTCTATCCATACCTGCAAGACTAAGAAAGGGGAGACTAAAATTGGAAACCCAGGAATAGAACCCACGTCAGAGGCTCCCCGATGTTTCATCAAAATGTTGACATTTGTGGCGGGACTCGCACAGCACAGGTAAAAGAGGTTTGCAAAAAATACATTCAAATTAATTTACATAGTTTCCGATTACCAAAATAAAATAATTTAAAGATAAAATTCTTACAACCCATAAATTACTTTTTTCTTTGTATTCTAAAATTACAAAACGAAGACTTTATGGGTTATTCTTAAAGTAAACCTTCTACTACAAAGAGTTATAATTATAATACATAAGCCTAATATCAACAACAGCAACATAAATGCTTTCAGTGTATAAATAAATAGAACAAATATGGGACAGCTACACCAACCGCGACTACGACGTCGCGACTACGTCGTAAACTGTGACGCTCAATTTGACGTTGAAGGCAAAGAAACCCAATAAAAAAGCAAAAATAAAGCATACCTTTTCACTGCTTCCACAATGTTTTTCTGTACTTGTTTTAGATTTCACTTGAAGACTTTACTAAAATAAGGTTATATCAAACAGATATCATATTTTAAAGATATGCATATTAACTCAAGAATGTAAGTACCTATACACCCCTCTTTCTCCACAATTACAGGGCATGAAAACAGAAACAAAGAGAGTCGAAGCAGCGACACAAGCTCGAAACACCTTCGCGAGGGGCGTGTGTGTGGGTGAGCGATGATCCAACAAAAGCAATGAAGCTCACTTGACGCTCATTAAAACCACCAACAGTTACAACAACAGAGTAGAAGCGATAAACCGAATTAAAGAGCGGCAGAGAGGAATAAGACAGAGGACAGAGAGTGAGAAGAGAATATGACCATTGTGTCATTCATAATCATTGGGATGGGGTGCCGCATGCGATATCATTCACACAAGCTTAAAAAATAAAATCTAAAAAATAAGTGAATATGATTTCTTGTTAAGACTTAAAGAAGTAATCGTAATAAATGTAAAATTGTTTAAAGAAATGATCTTCAATCCTCTGTTAATTTCTTTGTTTAATTGAACTTACGTCAATCTATTATCTCCCACTAAGTATAATCTTAATCTTTAGCACTCATAATTCCAGCGTAAATGATTTTACAGCAGCCCAGAGATAAACCATAAGCAGTGATATTCCCTATGGTGAAGCGTACCAGAAGCTAAAATTAAATAAAAACATTTTGACTGAAGCGCCCAAGAGACAATAAAGCGACGCCAGAGATGACAAACACAAACACAAAGAGCAAGGGGAAGTGGAAGCCAAATGCACCAAGAGAAACGTGTGAGGAAAATGAATAAGTCAAAATGTTTTCATTATCATAGAAGTAATAAGTTGGAAATTAAAAGTTATTTTAATAAAATTAACTTAAAATTAAATTTAGACTATTTTATGAGGACCGTATGTTGATATGCCAAGTGAAACTCACCTAAAATTACTAATTTCTATCTGTAGGATATCTGAGATATTTAATTTTTTATTAATGTCTTTAGTTTCTAGGCCAATATATTTTAAATGGAATAAAAAAGTTATTTATTTCGCCATGGAAAATATTTTATTTAAAACAAAGAACAACATCCACCGTCCTCAGATTAGGGATAAGGATATACTAATATTAATAATAAAGTATTTCTGTATTTTTCTCTCTGTGCACTGACCACAAGTCCGTTCCACTCTCGCGGTCGCTGCCGCAGCTCTGCCGCCGTCCGCTCCAGAGCAAAAAACGCAAAACGCGAGCGATTTTTCAGCGGCAGTTCAGTTGTTCGAGAAACTTTGCACGAAACAAAAGCGAAAATCGCACGCGGCAGTAACAGCAAACGGAATAAACAGTAAACCAAAGTAAATATTAAATAAATTAGTGTTTATTACATTTTAAAGCCGAGTGTTCTGCGGGTGCTCCATGTCAGGAATACAAAATTCAGTTCACAAACGCAATTGTTTCCAACTTATTCGTACAGTTCTGGCAGACATTGCATTAATTTAGCCACTAATTGTGGTGGCTTTTGTTTATTTATTTTTTGCAATGCCTGGCCGACTTGAAGGCCACTTCAAGCTAAAGGAAATATTATATTTAGATGTGTGCCAGACATATTAAGAAGCAATTCCCCAATTCTCAAAAGCCAATTGGGGGTTCCTTCCTCCCCCCTCTAAACCATTTTCGAAATATTTTTCATAAATTTAAGCATTTGTCAACAGATGCCTTGTGTAGGTATATTGTATAGCTTTCAAGTTGTGAAATATCCAGAATTTATAAGCATTTCTTTTATGCACTCAACAGGTTGGTTTAAAATTAGAAAATCCCACTTTTTAATGACTCTATAGAAACAAAAGCCAAACAAACACTTTGAAAGGGCGGGAATAAATTATATATGTATATTGCCCCAAGCTGAATTATGCATAGTGCAGTGGAGTGTAACAAATATCATCTATAAATATACGAGTCACCATAAAAAATCGCCTATTAGAACTAATTCGTATAGAAACAGCTGTTTTAACTCATTAGAGCCGAAGGTAAATATTTCTTTCGGTAAAATCAAATAGTTTTGAGGCCTGCTGACTAAATACTGAGAGACAGAAAATGCTTTCGAGAGTCACCCACTCAATGCCCATACATAACTAACCGGCTTTTAACGCCCAATTAATTTTCATTTTTATATCTCTCGTGCGGCATTATGGTCTCTGGTTTTTGCATCATTCTTCGTTTATATTATGTAAGCTTTGGGCCACAAGCAACTCTCTCCAAGGCTCAGCCCAATGGTGAATTAATGAATCATTAAATATTATAGTACTCATTTCTATCGGAATACACACATGTCTTCGATCTGTCGCTAATCTGGAATAGCTTTGACCTAAGACTCTGGCTTGGCGATAAGCTGACAATTTCTAGAGCGACTCTTTGGATTATTTCTTCCATTGGGCAGGCGGGTAATTCTCAGAAACCATGAAAATGAGTAAACAGTGGGTAAACAGCTTCGTGCTAAACACTTTTCATGTCCATTTCCCCATTGACGTCATAGCTGCGCTTGCGCTGCAGTTTTGCCGATTTCGGTGACTCACTGGAAACGAGTTTATCACGTTTTTAGCATCACTAGCAGTTTTTTTTTGTTAGCAATTAAATGTGTAAATGTGTGCCAGACCCAAACAATATAGACGGCTTACTACTTATTGTTAGTAACCATTTGTTACAGTTACAGCTGTCGGTAGAGGGTTTTTTAAATTTAATTAGATGGTATCACACTCTCTATTGTTTATTTTCAACCTTTCAAGGCAATAATTTGTTAAACAAGTGTTCTGGAAATTAGTTCGTACAAATTAAATTTTTATTGAGTGAGTCGTAAAAAAATAACAGGTTTTTTAGAATCTACATTTTATAATCCTAATGATTATTAAAATTCTAATTAGCTAAGAATTTAGCACTCTTGACATGTACACTTATTTTGTTAAATGTATTGCAAAATTCCGAATTGTTTTTGCGTCTTTTCTGAGAGTAATTTGATTATAATTTACGATTCAAATTTCTCAAAAGATAACCTACAGCTTGGCAAAAGTATGTGAGACTTGATATAGGTTTTTGTTTGAATTTTCAATCCACAAACAAACCTATAACTTAATATTAAATATTCGATCTCTAAGCCACATTCATATAAGCCTATTTTGCACAGATTATTTTATTTAACTAAACTAATTCAAGCTGAATCACAAGCCGTGCGTGCCTATATAAACATATGTATGAATATTCATTCTTAAACCCTACTACTTGCGCTTTACTGAGTCCCATTAAAATTCCTAGAAAAATGCGGAAAACCTAGCATTAAATCAAAACAAATTTAATTTGAAACCAGCTTAGTTCCGATGAAGCATGAATCATATCCGCAGCCAGCCTTATCAGAGATGTTTTTTTGGGAAAATGTAACACAAATATGTTTTTTATGAACTCAACAGGCGACAAATACATAAATTAATTTCGTTAGTAAAACATTTCACGCCACTTTTAATTTGCGCCAAAGTTTTTCCCAGTTCCTTTTGCCTTCGAACCTCATAAAGAAAGCTTCCGTTCGCCTTGCGCCCACAGACTTGACCTCCAAATTCTCGAGTGTTTATAGTTCAGGGACGCGGGACTTGGGCGCGCCGGGTGCCGAGACCAGGAGTCAATGGAGCGTAGCCACGCGACAGGCCGCCCCAATATAAGCAAGTTAATTACCATTAGGCGGCCGCCCAAGACACGCATAACGCGCTTCTAATTTGGTCGAATAAAAGGGCGGGCCTCCTGTAAATTTTTGGCAATCAGGGCGTGACAATTGCGTCACTGTTCAGTCGCTAAAGTGGGCAAAAAAAGTGTCTGGGTTCCAGAAGAAAATAATATCGATATTCTTTAAAGTTCACTGGGATATTTTCCTTCTAAATTAAATAAATAATCTTAACTCATATTGATATTAATATTTAAAAAGTCATTTTTTGATAAAAACTTTTTCCTGAAAATTTACGTCGCAAAAAAGGAATAATTTTTCTATAAAAATTAATCCTAATTTTTTTCGGTACGTAGACAAATAGGGCACTTGAAGCTCTTGAAATTTTTGGTATCCAGAATAGCTAGAGGGAAACCATGCCTCAGTTGACTTACCATAATTGTGGTTTATTATTAGCGCAAATTGAATAAATTGTTTTTTTACGCAAACATAAAAATAAAGCCTCGCTGGCAGATGAGAACTGACAGTAAGCAATGGAATCCAGGGTGCAGCAGGGAACGATACAAAAAAATATTTGTTGCTAGGGTCGCAGCCTTAAATACCCTTTGAACAACATTTTTATATCAATAAATATTTGAAAATTAATTATAATAAATTAAAAATACATTTATATTTGTTTAGCGTTTCAGAACTTTTTAAAAGATTATTTATTTTTTGATGATCAGTTCTCGGAAAATTAATATAAAATTAAAGTTTATAAAAAGATTTTCAAGAAGATAAATACTAATTTAAATTTAATTAAGAACGGTATATTCGAAACTATAAGAATATCTTGCAACTCATTAAAGTGCACAGATTAATCCTTGTTATTATTTATAAGAAAAACATACATATTTTTGTACAAAACAATGAATAAAGTACACTGGAAATTCGATAAGAGCAGCTCTCAATATCATGTCAGTCAAGAAGTTCTGCTCGTAAACATAAATATAAAATATTCTGCAAGGACTTAACCCGAATTAAGATATCTTTGAGTAATCCCGAGTCTTGTTTCTGTTTCAGGATGACCATTATACCCAGGCGGCTGAGTGGCAGCCTGTTGGTGGTGGGGCTCCTGGTGTTGGCCCTAACCACGGAGGATGTGCAGGCCAAGCGCTGGTTCGGCGGCGGCGGCAGCAAGAGCCGCACCTCCAGTTCCAGTTCCAGCCGAAGGACTTCATCCACATCGTACTCGTCGCCATCGCACTCGGCGCCATCGCACTCCTATTCGGCGCCTTCGCACTCCGACAACGTGAAGCTCAGCTACGGCGGCGGATCCCACTCCCAGCCGAGCAGGGTGAGCAGCTCCCAGTTGCAGAGCAGCCACAGTGCGGCCAGGCCAGCGGCCACCGCTTCGCCGATTGGCTGGAATGTCCCCGCGAAGCCCCAGGGACCGCCGCCCGCCTACTCCGCCTCGAATCCTGTTGGCGGGGCCCACACCAACATCAACGAGCGTCCTCCGGCCTACAATCCGGCCTACAAGCCGGCACCGCCCAGCTACATGGCCGCCACCCAGACGCACAACAGCCCGAATCTCCAGGCCCCAGCCCGCACAGGTGCCAGTTCCAGTGCCAGTGCCAGCAGTGGCGCCTACTACGGCGGAGCCCATGCCGGCACCGCCTACAGGGGTCGGAATAACTCCACCGGTGGCTACGGCTCTGCGGGCGGATACTCTCCGATTACGGCCACCAACGCGCACAACGTGCAGTCGAGCTATCCGCGCCAGCAGTTGCCAGCCGGAGCCACCTTCCATCCAGCGGGTCAGGTGCCAGCCGGAGCCACCTACCACCCAGCGGGTCAACTCCCGGCAGGTGCAACCTATCATCCAGCGGGACAGTATCCGGCAGGTGCCTCGTACCACCCAGCGGGTCAGGTGCCAGCCGGAGCCACCTTCCACCCAGCGGGTCAAGTGCCCCCTGGAGCCACCTACTATCCGACGGCTGGTGCCGCCTACCATCCATCAGGTGGCTATCCGGCGGGAGCCTCCTACCATCCCGCTGGACAGATTCCCCAAGGAGCCACCTACTATCCACAGGCACCTATGGGCGGAGGACTGCCAGCGGGAGCCACCTACCTGCCCGCCGGAGGAGCCCTGCCCCCAGGGGCCACCTATTACCCGCAGGCGCCGCAGAAATCTTCATCTGGCTTTGGTCTGGGTAAGATTTGGCATTATATTTATCTTCAGATTACAAGTTACTTATCTTTATCTCGTATTTCTTTCCAGGCACTGGTCTCATTGTTGGCGGCTTGGGCGGAGCCCTTCTGGGCCACGCCCTCACGCCCACTCAGACGCGTGTGGTTGATCATTCCTACTCTGGCGGCGGTGGAGGCGGAGGAGGTGGTGGCAGCAACGGTGGCGACGACAAGATCATCATTATCAACAACGGACCGCCAGGCTCTGTGACCACCAGCGATGTGGGACATGGCACAACGGTGATAAATGCCGGAGGAGTCCAGCCAGCAGGCTCTCCCTCGCTGCCAGTGCCCCCGGCTCCAGCATACGATGCCCCTGCTCCTGGTACTGGTCCCTTGGCTGTGCCGCCTGCTCCTGGAGCAGCTTTGGCACCCCTAGCACCCCTGGCACCTCTGGCCTCTTTGCCGCCGACGCCTGCTGATACCAATGTTGCTGCAAGAGCACCCAATGCACCTAACCCGGAAGCTGCTGCCATTCCCAATGTCCCAGTTCCGCCTGCACCGCCTGCACCGGCAGCACCTGGAGCCCCGGCTGATCCGAATGCTCCTCCGGCCGGCGGCATCATTTGCGTGCCCGTGAAGGTGCCCGAACCGGATCCGACGGACGCCACCAAGACGATTGAGGTGGAGAAGGTTGCCTGCTATCCGGCACCGCCGCCAGAGGCACCAGCTCCACCCACCAATGGAACGGCACCGATCGCCGTTGGAGAAGCCGTGCCTGCTCCCGTGACCGCTTCTGGGTCCGTGAACCTGGCTCCATTCCAGGTCACCACACCAGTGACCATTCCCGAGGGATCTGTACCTCTGGCCCCGATATTGCCTGGAGGCCAGCCGGATATCATGAAGATGCCGGGCCTGACCTCGGCTCGCCTCTCCGCGGAGTCAAATCTCAAGGATGCGCACAATGTGGCCGAGCGTAGCTTCGGGCACTTCAGTCTCTTCTCCACGCTGGTGACCCTGCTGGTGGCCTACTGTCTCCACTAGAATCCCATCTCCACCACATTTCCTCCCTCAAGGACGCTGTGTCATTGGCAACCGGAAAGCTTTAACTAATTTATTTGCCAGTCTGTGGACACGATATTCGCACGGATATAAGGATGTATGTCTAACCATTGACCCATCGGTCCCCTTCGTATATTTTGTAAACAAATCGAATTTTTGATATATACTCGTAGTCCTGTTAGACCTCAAGATAAGCCACCAATAAATGTAACAAATGAACGAAACACACAGATGCTGAATTATGTTTTTATTTATTTTTAAATTGTTTATTTTGATAAATAGTTCAATTTTCCAACACTAATCTTGAGGGTCAGGTTTAATTATTCAACACTGAATTTTGAATTTCTCAAAGTCTAAAGTAAATTTTAATTTTATATCAAGCGTTCTTGTCATTGCAAAATAAATAGAAAATGTTATAATTTTTTGTAGTATCCTATTTGACCGCAGTTCAAGCGTTTTTAAATCCTTAGAGATTTCCCTTTCCTGCTCAAAACAGTGTTGGTAAACTCCGATAACTTACAAGTGTGTCAAAACTGAAGCACGTCAAAGTGAAAAGGCAAAGTCATCATTTTCATTCGGTTATCAATTGACCAAACTTGAATTTTCTCTGAGAAATAACTTATTCTAACAATGGAAAAAGACAAGCAACCGAATTACAATCTGGACATTGAGGCCGACTTGGACCTTATAGACAGTATCTTGAAGGACTACAGACTAGAGGCCGAGAAAGGAGTGCGCGCCTTCGTTCTGAATATTGCTTATATTAAGTTAAATAAGTAAAGTAAAATACCAAGTTAAGTAAAATCCATGTTCAGCTCTGGCCCGGGACAAGATTGTCGAGGCTAATTGCTTCACCAAGCTTGCCAATCGCACCAATATCACCGTTGAAGACTTCGAAATGGCCCAGATGGACGAGAATGCCGAGCTGAATAAGTGCATGGATACGCTGAAGAACCTGGAACTCAACCAGGAAACCCTGCCGAAACCGTCTAAGGAAAAGGGACTGATGCTGCCCAACTGGCGCAACTGTATGGTCGGCGTGACGCCCGAGCTAGGGCATCCTGCCGAGGTGAAACCTCCGACCAAGGTTGTCCATGGTCGCCCCATGATTCGACGTGGTGGGGTTCCTCGAACCCATGTCATCCAACCTGTTTCTACTTTGAGAACTAATGGTGGAGCTGTTCGTGCCGTTAGGACTGCTACCCCGAAGGGTTCTTCAGCTACTCAAGGTGCCCCAAGGGTGTCCAGTTCGGTATCTTCAAGGACTGTTGGTCGTAGTTTACCACCGGTTGTCAAGAAGGCTCGCCCAAATTGAGCAATAAGAAAGGATGGAAATTGTACTCAGTAAATACTGAAAACAAGATAATTCTCAAAAAAACAAAGCAAGGAACTCATTTCTTCTTAAATAAATATCAATGGACCCCAATTTAATATATTATTTTCTTTAATCAATTGGCTAATTCATAAATATTAACAAAATTCCAAGAATTCACTGATAAGAAAGCCGAGATCAGCTTTAGCTTTTTACAGGTTCAATGCCTGCATTATCTATATGGAATCCATTATTTCCAAGACAAGAAAAAAATGCTTTATTTCAAGACTTTAACTCTATAGACTTTATTTATTGGAAACCCTCGCTAAAGCTACGTTTATGGTCTTCTCGATCCAGTTGCCGTACCTGAGAAGATTCGGAAAGACCGTAGGTCCCCGGCAATTCTGCATGCCATAACTCACCAAGCCGAACTGTACGATGCGCTTCAGATCCCAAAAGATCCTGGCGGTCAGGGGGCCCCCAGAGTCCCCGGAACAGGTGGAGCTGGTTGGGCTTCCGGCACAGAGATGTGTGGAGTCTATGCTTCGGCCGAACTGCTTGCCACACTGGCCAACGGGGTATTTATTCAACGTCGTCTGCTGGAGAACGAGACTGACTTGGCTGGCCTCCGTGCGACCCCAGCCCGTGACGTTGAAACGCGAAATAATGCTCATGAGATGCGACTCCAGCTGGGCTGAGACCCCCACAAGCAGGCATATGGGCCTGATGTGAACTAAAGATATAGGAATTAGTTCTTATTATATAATATTATATATTAAATATGGAGTTACCGCTGTACTGCACAGTTCTATTCAGCTTGAGAAGAGCTAGGTCATGATTGCGGAAGTCTGTGTAGGGAACATAAGAGTAGACGCTAGTCACAGTGAACTCCTTGGGCCCGGGAATGCAACCGGCCCTAGTGCAATCCGAGTTTTTGTGGCTAATATCGTAGTCCCCCAGGCGCACTGTTCTAAACCAGTTGATAAATATAAACAATTTATAATATAATATTTATATTATAATTTATATTATAATAAGATAACTATAATAATTAATGCACTTACAGTGTAAGGTTCTTATAGCAATGCGCAGCAGTTAGCACAAAACCTGCAGAGAGATCTCATAAAATGTATATTTTGTGTATTAATTAATTTAAATACTCACGAGAGTGGATCAAGGAGCCTCCGCAGATCATGTTACCGCGCTCGACAATGATCGCCATCCAGGGATTGAATAATATCTCGGCATTCTGACCATTTATCACCTTAGCCTTGGCCTTCGCCGCCACACACTGCGTATCCAGCAAATGTGCAACTCCATGAATCCCCAGAATTCCGAGGGCCAGACAGACCAAAATGATGGATCCCTTCATTCTTCGCGGAGAACGTCGAACCAACTGACGGCTTGAGATGAATGCGTTTCAAATAAAGTTAATCAGAGCCCAGGCTATCAGCTCTAGATTTGACCTCGAGGTGTCACCTCAATTATTATATTTCTGAGAAATTTAAACAATAAAAAGACTGCACAGTGTGAAATCTGATAGGAAATTAATTTTTTTAAGCAGATAATTTAAATTAAAAAGAATTTATTGTAAATTTTGATCAGAAACTTTTATTTTTGGTTGCTTTTATGGGTTATTTGCGTAAATTTTCCATGCCCTCCCCCACATCGTCGGCGAAGCGGTTAAGGTAATCGGGCGCCTGGACGCCCATAGCATAGAAGGTCGTCTTGACCGACTCGTTCCAGGCATCAACCATGGACTCCCGCCAGGGCTTGACCTCCTTCTCATCGCTGCAGTTCTCGCAACGCCAGCAGCAGAAGCGTTTCATCATGTCCTGTGCGTAGGGGCTAATCTCCCGCTTGGTGTTAGCATAGAGGACCACCGTGTGATCGGTGCTGTCCCACACTCCCAGCTCCTTCGTGCCATAAACCACCCCGGCAACGAGAGCTAGACGGAAGAGCAGGAAAGCCATTAGCCTTAATTTTTGGTTTGTCCAAATTTAGGTGTTAACTTTGGAAAATTTTGACGGGACTGGCCTGGCTCTTAGATGTCTACCCTGTTGGCCAGTGTGGCAAGCAGTTCGGCCAATTGAACCTGTAAAAAGTTAAAGCTGATCTCGGCTTCCTTATCAGTGAATTCTTGAAATTTTGTTAATTTTTATGAATTAGCCAATTGATAAAAGAAATTAATATATTAAATTGGGGTCCATTGATATTTATTTAAGGTGAAATGAGTTATTTGCTTTGTTTATTTGAGAATTATCTTGTTTTCAGTATTTACTGAGTACAATTGCCAGCTTTTCTAATTTCTTAATTTGGGCGTGCCTTCTTGACGACCGGTGGGAACAATGGGACAACATGATCAAGTAAAGAACCCTTCAGGGTAGCAGTCCTAACGGGACGATCAGCTCCACCATTAGTTCCCAAAGTAGAAGCAGGGCGGATGACATGGGTTCGAGGAACCCCGCCACGTCGAATCATGGGGCGACCATGGACAACCTTGGTCGGAGGTTTCACCTCGGCAGGATGCTCTAGCTTGGGCGTCACGCCGACCTGACAGTTGCGCCAGTTGGGCACCATCAGTCTCTTTCCTTTAAAAGGTTTCGGCAGGGTTGCCTGGTTGAGTTCCAGGTTCTTCATCGTGTCCGCGCACTTATTCAGCTCGACATTCTCCTCCATTTGGGCCATTTCCAAGTCTTGAACAGCGAGATTGGTGCGATTGGCAAGCTTGGTAAAGCGATTAGCCTCGACAATCTTGTCCCGGGCCAGAGCTGAACATGGAATTTACTTAACTTAGTATTTTACTTTACTTACTTAACTTACTATAAGCAATATCCAGAACCAAGCCGCGCACTCCTTGCTCGGCCTCTAGAGTGTTGTCCTTAAAGATACTGTCTATAAAGGCCATGTCAGTCTCAATGTCCAAGTTGCGCATGCCCAGATTATAATTCGGTTGCTTGTCTTTTTCCATTGTTGGATTAAGTTATTTCTCAGAGAAAGTTCAAGTTTGGTCAATTGATAGCCGAATGAAAATTATGACTTTGCCTTTTCACTTTGACGTGCTTCAGTATTGACACCCCTGTAAGTTATCGGAGTTTACCATCACTGTTTTGAGCAGGAAAGGGAAATCTCTACTACAATTATACTACAAAAAATTACAGCATTTTCTGTTTATTTTGCAATGACAAGAACGCTTGATATAAAATTAAAATTTACTTTAGACTTTGAAAAATTCAAAATGCAGTGTTGAAAAATTAAACCGGACCCTCATGTTTAATTAATCATATTTATTAAAAATATTTGATTAAAAATAAAATAAATACATAATTCAGCTATCTGTGTGTTTCGATCAATTGTTACATTTATTGGTGGCTTATCTTGAGGTCTAACAGGACTACGAGTTTATATCAAAAATTCGAATTGTTCACAAAATAAACGAAGGGGACCGATGGGTCAAGGGTTAGACATACATTCTTACATCCGTGCGAATATCGTGTCCACGGACTGGCAAATAAATGAGTTAAAGCTTTCCGGTTGCCAATAACACTGCGTTCTTGAAGGAGGAAAGGTGGTGGAGATGGGATTCTAATGAAGACAGTAGGCCACCAGCAGGGTCACCAGCGTGGTTTTGAAGTTAGTTAAGTTTTTATTTAGATTTCTAAACCTCCATCCCTATATAGCCAATGAATTCTCTCTTTACTTAGCACAAGAGTGCTTTTAGTTTTTTATTATTATCGACATATTTTGCAGTAGGCTATGATTATTCTGTCTCCTTTGGTAGAGTTTTGCGACTCATCCTTCATTTTTAAAAATTTTAATTAATATTAAAATAAAATTACGTAAACTAATAGAAGCTGATTGCTTAAATTAAAATCAAAGAAAGTAATTTCTCTATTTCTGGTTCATATTTATGTATTTATTGACAGCTAGGATTGTAGGTTGATTTATTTATTTATTTGGTCCCCCTGGGTATAAGTTGACAAAGATTGTTTAATCGTCGATTCAACCTCTTCGAGTTTCTGCAGAAGACTGTCATGTTGTGCCCTCAACTGGCTTACCCTTTCTCTTTTTCCCTTCACAATATTTTTCGTTCTATCGTAGTCTCTCAGCAGCAGGGGATAATGATGTAGGCCGCCTTTTCGCCGGACTTCCTTGATTTGGGCCAGAATCTTATTGTGCCTCGTGTGGATCTGATAGACCTTAGCCCGTAGTTCGGAGTGCTTCTTTCTCAGTTCGAAGAGCTCGCCCTTGGCCAGCCGAAAGTTGCGACTGAGCAACTTGCGCCGGCACCTTAGATGCGATATGATGTGGATTTTGCTGGTGATCAGATGGTACAATCGATTCAGTTCCGCAGTCTTGGCTGTAATTTAAGTGCTTAATTTTTTCAGTTAAAAATAAATCATTCGAACTTACTACTTAGGGTGCTGTCCAACTGATGGACATCCACTTCAGCGGCCAGATATGTGTGCAGCTTCAGTTCGTCAGATATGGTTTCCGTTTCGTCCAGTTTCTTTGGAACAAAAAATGTAATTTCGGGAATCATTCGTATCAGGTGACACACTTACCTGCAGAACGTAGGAATTGTTGTGCTGCTTAATGATCAAATCGAGGCGAGTCTCTGACATTTCATCGCGTTTTTTTCTCATTTGCCGGAAGACATTGTCCATTACCTATGAACATTTTTGAACATTGTTATAAAATTAGATATTTATCGATGCTGCAAATCACTCACAAATCCAAGCCGCTCCGGCGATTGAGTGTGCGACAGAAGGCTATCCCTGATGAAATCCTCCAGCCGCTTTATTTCCTGGTCATCCTGCATCTGCATTCCTTCCAGTTTCATCTGCAATCGGTACCGCTCAGTTAGGCTTATTCTCTCGGCCTCCTGCTCCTTCTTCAGCCAGAAGTCCAACTCGTTGAGGGCGACCTGGTAGCGTCGATAGTTTCTCTCGTCCATCGAGGAGGTGCTGCTCGGCGTGATCAGGGAGTACTTGAAGCGGCGCAGGTGGACCGCCGTCACGCGCTTTGTCAAATATTCGTTGTTGCATCTCTCGTTGTCGTTGTCCTCGATTTCCGCGTAGAGCCGGTTCCAGAGCTTGAGCTTGTCCATATTCTTCGCCAGCTTATGATCCCCCTCTTCCATACGTCCCACCACTTTGTTCACGAGCTCGTAGAGATAGATCTCGAGACTTTGGTAGGTCTCCGAGTGTCGTTGACGTTGCTTTTGCTTCGATTCAGAGGAGTCCGACGAAGTAGTTGCCAGGACATCTGGTAAAAAATCCGGCATGGGATGCTCCTCGATGCGAGGCCGCTCGACCTTCCAATCAGCCTCGGCAATGGACTCCAGTTCCGAGCTCGGGAGCAGGAATGGACTGGGTGCTTCAAAATCTAAATCACTTTTGAGTCCTTCTGCGGAAAGGTGGTCGTAATCCAGCTCCGACTGTACGGTCATCTCCTCCTCTTGCGTGCTAGAGGAGCTGCCAGCCAGAGGATCCCGGTACCTGCCCATATCCACTCCCCATTCCCCCTCGCCCTGCGGGCCTGAGGCGGCAATGACCTCGTCCCAGTTGGGAAAATCCCTGATGACGTTAAGCAGGTCGAAGCGCACCCTTATGTCCTGGTCAGAGGCATTGCTCACCTCATCTTCACTGCTCACATAGGACTTTTCTCCCTCACTTTCTCCCTCATCGTCGGTGGATCGTTCATCCTCATCCTCTTCAGTTTCCGAGGAACTGTGAATCTCTGTTGGCTTAGTCGGTATTTGCTCATCTTTAGGCCGTTTTTTTAACGTATATATATAGGGGTAGGCGGGCTCGCTATTCAGCAGCTCCAGGTTGAGTTCCTGGTACTTTTTGCTGAGCGCGGTTGAGGACTTTCTTCGCAAGGACGAAGTCGATGAATGCGATACGGTCGGCTTACTCGACTGTGCGTAGTCCGGCGACTTGCGAGGCCTCTGCCGCGAAGAGGCTACCTGAGATACCGGGCGACTGCTCACTGCAGCAGGGACGTCCGCCTCGGAGTCCCCGGAATTAATCAAAGAGTTTTGGCTGTTGGCCTGCGATTTCGGGGAGCACAACCCAAGGTTTTCAACGCTCGAACTCGGTGATGCCACGGCAGGCAACTTCACGATCACATCCTTTTCAGTTTTAATGATTATTTTGCCTTTCTTCTGGTTTCTTTTGCCGGTCTGCTGACCTTGAGTAACATCTAGTAATTTGGACTTCTTAGACTTGGCCATGTTCCAAAAGGTCACAGGGAAAAACACTGCAGAACTGCAACTCAATTAAAATATGAAAATGTACAAATAAAATTAAAGCAACAAAACGATGGAACTAATGTGTAACGAGAACATATTTGATAAGAAACTCCCACAATCGAAAAATACTCTGTTGTAAAATAAAATACAATTTGAAAAGGAAAAATTAAAACAAAACAAAAATTATTTATTTATGCTATAAAACTAGATGGGCATATTTACTAAATAAAGGTAGGAATATAGATGGTAAATGGTGAATGATGATGACACTTTATCCCATTGAAAACATCAAACTAAAATAATATTACCCTTGATATGGATATTAAAATCCACATAGTTAAGTCATTTTAGATAATACAAATAGTTTATGCAATCTAAACTCTTTACTATTCAAACTTAACTTTAATCTTTGTTAAGACGCTCTTGCGTTTTATAACGGGGTAATAAATCCGGCGTACAGTGCGTATATGTAATATAGACTGATGAAAAGGGTATGAAACTTTGATAAAATTATAATGAGACATGGTGGGAAACTTTGCTCTGAACAAGTAGTGCAAGCAGGAATACTGCTTCATGAAAAACAGTGCAGTGCTTCTATCGATAATTTTAAAAGGCAATACTGCTTCATGACAAACGATAATTTTAAAAGGCCGATATATCGATGTGATTTTCCCAAAAAAGGCCAAAATTACAATTTAAAAAATTATGGACATGCTATCTCCATCCCCTACTCGTCCTTGACCAGTGGTCACCTACTGGCATCCTCTTCTTAGTTGGCTGCCATCCCAAAATGCAAAATGGGAGATAGCCCAGCGGCTTTGAAAATCATAATTTAAGTAATTTGTTCGTTTTGAGTGTTTAGTTTAAATTGTAAACAAACACAGCTAACGGAAATTGCGTGCCTTGGAATGGATATATATATATTTCTAGCTTACATTTTCCTTTCTGGCCCTTTCAATGTTTTTTATTTTTACTGTACAAAACGGCGGTTAAGTACTGGACGAATGTTGAATATGATTTTATCGAGAACTTCAAGATCCTGCAGGCGGCTTTCAAGAATATGTCTGTGACCCGAAGTGTGCCAATGGAAAAGCTGGTCCAAGACCAATTTCATAAGGAAAACGCCGGTCATCTGCAGCTAAAACTCTCCAGTCAATGGCGGCGCTACGCTGAAAAATCCGAATACTGACATGGAGACTGGACGAATATTGAATATGAATTCATCGAAAATTTCAAAATCCTCCAGGCGGCTTTCAGGAAGATGACTGTGACCCGAAGTGTGCCAATGGAAATGCTGGAAAAACCTGGAAAAGCCCTTTCAATGTTTTTTATTTTTACTGTACAAAACGGCGGTTAAGTACTGGACGAATGTTGAATATGATTTTATCGAGAACTTCAAGATCCTGCAGGCGGCTTTCAAGAATATGTCTGTGACCCGAAGTGTGCCAATGGAAAAGCTGGTCCAAGACCAATTTCATAAGGAAAACGCCGGTCATCTGCAGCTAAAACTCTCCAGTCAATGGCGGCGCTACACTGAAAAATCCGAATACTGACATGGAGACTGGACGAATATTGAATATGAATTCATCGAAAATTTCAAAATCCTGCAGGCGGCTTTCAGGAAGATGACTGTGACCCGAAGTTTGCCCATGGAAAAGCTGGTCCAAGGCCGATTTCAAAACATGGAATTTCTGCAGTTGGAAAACGCGTGTTATCTGCAGCCAAAACTCTCCAGTCAAGGGCGGCGCTACGAGGAGGAGACCAAACAGCTTAGGGACCAGATTGAAAGGCTGAAAAATCCGAATACTGACATGGAGACTGGACTAATATTGAATATGAGTTCATCAAAAATTTCAAAATCCTACAGGCGGCTTTCAAGAAGATGTCTGTGACCCGAAGTGTGCCAATGGAAAAGCTGGTCCAAGACCAATTTCATAAGGAAAACGCGTGTCATCTGCAGCTAAAACTTTCCAGTCAAGGGCGGCGCTACGAGGAGGAGACCAAACAGCTTAGGGACCAGATTGAAAGTCTGAAAAATCCGAATACTGACATGGAGACTGGACTAATATTGAATATGAGTTCATCGAAAATTTCAAAATCCTACAGGCGGCTTTCAAGAAGATGTCTGTGACCCGAAG
The DNA here is from genome assembly GCA_008042535.1 of Drosophila tani. Lineage (NCBI taxonomy): Eukaryota > Metazoa > Arthropoda > Insecta > Diptera > Drosophilidae > Drosophila > Drosophila tani. The sequence continues at coordinate 24,862 of VNJO01010463.1, read as the reverse complement.
TGTGCCAATGGAAATGCTGGAAAAACCTGGAAAAGCCCTTTCAATGTTTTTTATTTTTACTGTACAAAACGGCGGTTAAGTACTGGACGAATGTTGAATATGATTTTATCGAGAACTTCAAGAAGCTTTCAAGAATATGTCTGTGACCCGAAGTGTGCCAATGGAAAAGCTGGTCCAAGGCCGATTTAAAAACATGGAATTTCTGCAGTTGGAAAACGCCGGTCATCTGCAGCTAAAACTCTCCAGTCAATGGCGGCGCTACGAGGAGGAGACCCAACAGCTAAGGGACCAGATTAAAAGGCTGAAAAATCCGATTACTGACATGGAGACTACGCAGGAGACACAATGCAACACAGGAATCGCAGCCTGGCAAAGTCAAATCTTCTCGATTTAAAGTCTTGCAGGGCTGCCACATCTCGCGAACTGAACTTTTGCCGGAAATTACGTGCCTTGGAATTGATTTATATATTTCTAGCTTACTTTTTTTTTCTGGACCTTTCAAAGTTTTTTTAAGTTTTTACTATAAAAAACTGTCCAAAAATAGCTATTATTTCTAAAACAAATCTAAAAACCAATTTGATTTATTTTCAAATTATATATTTTATTAGCTCAAAGTATTTCTAAATACGTCATCCCCACCACAAACTAACTAATAATATTTATTATTGCAGTTGGGACGCTTTACTCGCCAATGGCGCCGAACCTCGTGTTCGGTCGCAGCAGAAGCTGAACAAAACCAGCACGATTGCCTCTCCTTCAGAAGGTCATCCACAGTATAGACCGTTGTTGGAGCTCCCGCGGGTCCGGCTGCTCCTTCCTTTAAATCAATTTGAACCGAACCTCTTGTTTGGTCGCAGCAGCAGCTGAGCCCATCCAGCATGGTTGCTTCTGCTGCTTAACAACCGGCTGCTGCTCCGACCACTCCTCCAGAATTCTTCCACAGTACAGCCGGTTGCTGGAGCTGCTCCTTTAATTCAGTGGTCGGCATGGCCCTATCCCGCGAGATAGGATTATTCACAGTCGGCGTCGCTGCCGCTCACGCACAGTACAAATTAAAATTGTGTTGCTAAATTTAGCTTTAGCGTTAAATAGGTAGTTTTTAGGTTATAGTCATTTTTTTTTGGCATATCACAGAATATTTTTGCATTTTTTTTTCTCATATCTAGCCATAGAGTGTTCAAGTTTCACTCATACAAATGCAATGTTGACATCTGACTGTAGAGGTGCGGAACACTGCTTTAATTTATTTTTGTAACTTATTTTCGTTTTTTAAATAGTAAGAGTACATTTTGGAATTATAATTCCACAAAATGGGGATGTCAAAATAATTTAATTGAGTTAATGCATTTATAGCAAACATGGAAAAACACAGCTTTTCATTCTTCCACTGGGGCTGCTTATTGCGAAAGAACAGAAGAGTAGGTAAAAATAGTACATATAAACATATATCATATTTTTGTTATGCTGATCGGCTAGAGCGTTTCAGAACTACGGTTTTAATGTTATAAAGATTCTGGTAAGCGCTCCATGAATGTTGATTCAGAAGAAACCAGAAGCCCAGAGAATCCTTGTTAAGCCTTAAATACAAAATCTATATTGCTAAAAAAAAAAAACAAAAAATCGTTTTGTGCTAAGAATTCTTACTATTCAAAATTAACCGGGCATTCGATATTATTACTCGATTATTTTGCTCTCAAGCAAAGTTTCCAACCATTTTTCATCAAAATTAATACTCTTTTTATGTGAATGGCAAACAGCTGATCATCCTTTTTCTAGGGTTTTCCGCGGAAAATTTAGTCCTGCTGCACGGCTTTCGGTGCTCCGCACTCAGCTCGACCTAATCAACCGTGGCAGGCACACAAAACTCGAATAATTAAATAAAAGTGCGAATTTCCTCGCACAGTCTGGCAACGCCAACATCAAGAGTGACCAGCTGCGGCGGACGGCTAAATTCACTCTTTCTGACGGATTTTTTTTATTTACGTGTATTTGTGTTGCATTGTGTAGTTGTTTTTTTTTTTCGTTAGTTTTCGTTCGTTTTTGTTGGGCTTTTTTTCGGCTGCCATTCGTCATCGTTTTGGCCTGACCTTTCGCCGCGTTTGAAGAACTTCCGGGCCGCCGCGCTGCCTTCTGATTTTCCGCGCCAGCTATCTAGCGACCCAAAACGAAAACGGTAAAAGTCGGGTGTCGCCTGTGTGTCCCGTTCGGTTCGGTTAGCCTGTTGCATCTCTTTTCCGCCTGTTGCTGCTGCGCGGGGTTGAAATTGGGGTGGAGCTCTCGCTCTCTCCCTCTCCCGCTCCCACTCTCTGGGACCTACCGCCCTCCTCCTCCCCCCGGCCAGCGCCGTCAACCGTTCAGCTGTTGCGTTTGCGTGCGTGTATTCGGAGAGACTTTTGACCGCAAAAGGGAATTTTAAGCAACTTTAATTTGCCAAATTAGTGCCGAAAAGTGCCACCGCGAAACGGTAAGCCATCGCGGAGTGTATATGTGTTCTTTTGCAGTTTATATAATTCGCTTTGCTTTCCACCTTTGTGCGTTGGTTGCCTTCTTCTAGTTGTTGTTGTTGTTGTTGTCTCGATTTTCTTCTCCAACTTGTTTTGCTCTCGTTCGTGTGTGTGTGTCGCTGTTCGAGTGTGTGTGTGTGTGTGTGTGCTATTAATTTACGCTTTCTGCTCGGCTGCTTCAATTAATATTATTAATTCTTTCTCTCCGCTCTTCGCTTAATTACCACACTTTTTAATTTCGCAAGCACCGAGATTTAAGCCGTTTTTCCTACCATTCACCCCCCTCTTCATTTTTTATTTAAATCTGTTCAATTGTGAAAATCGCGGTTTCACACAAAAATTGTGAAAGTTTCGTTTTCCCAATCCGGCAGCGGCTGCTTCGGCTTTTCAAACTCACTCACACACACGCACACACGCGAGCAGAGGGAGATAATTAATGCAGTTTTTTTTTTTTATAACAATAAGCGTATTTTGGATTAGAGTTTCTGTTTTATGCTCACGTCTGCCCCATCACGGTGATAATCAAGATGCGAGCTAATTGCTACTCCCACAAGTGATATTTCACACAACCAACCAGCCATTGCAACTTGATTTCGTTTCAAATAGTTAATCTTCAACTCCAATTGGCTTCCCATAAATCTAGGGTTCGTTATCTGTCGCTCAAAACACTTGTTAGATAGACGGCCTTGGCAATAAGTAGCCGAAATATAGATTAAATGCTATTTAAGTCACTTGGACGAAAGTTGCCGGCTAGGTTTTACCTTTACCTTAAATTAGTTAATGCGAAAAAAGGTTCTTAAGTTGTTATTCCTAAAATGTTTGGTTTTTGTAGTCTTATTCCGAGTTTCTTTAAATATATTTAAAGCTAACTCTTATTATAGGAGCCAAAAAACTAACTTAACTTTCCATGCAACCGAAATAAATTGGAACGAAATAGAAAACATTGTTTTGGATTTTCTTTTCCCAAAAACTTGACCTCGAGCCTGCAAAACAACATAAAATAAATTTTTAAAGTTTAAACATAAATGTGTAAATAAAGCTTTAAAGGATAATAGGAACATATTCCTGATATTTTCCAATAATACAATTAAGAATTTCCTTTTTTAAATTTCCTTCAGAAAACAAGCTAATCTCTGGACTAAAGTAATAAAAATATATTTTTAGTACTTCCAACATATACACCTTTTTTTTTCTTGCGATATCTGGTTAATAGCGGTTTTACTTAGCGACCTTTGTCAATTTTAAATTATCGCCAAAAAAAGAGCAATAAAAAATCACTTGATTAATTTGTTAAGCCTATAAATTAAAGAAGTCTTTCATTTTCTTTATTTCTTTAATTTTCTTATTAAAATTTATTAAATTTATGCAACAAAAAGCAAGAATCAGCAGGCGAGTCAATCTAGATAATCTAGACTGCATTAATGTTCTGATCTCGGGAACTGTAAAGGTTAGGGTTATGAAATTTGGAATCTAAGCTCTTATGAAGCCCACGAAGAGAATGTAAGAAAAACTTAGAGATTTCTAACTTGGAAAGCATTATCTTTACAAAAGGCCTTTTCGTTCTGTATCTTAATTACTCACTATAGTCAGCCGTCAACTGCAATGTTTGTGAACTGATAGTGCTTCTTAAACAAACAGTTTTATCAGTTTGCTCTCTGATAAAATATGGAAATTGAATTAAAGTCGAGTCTGACGAGTATTTACTATTTAACAATGCCCTAAAAAAAGCCAAGAATAAATTATTTAATATTTCGCTCAGCCTACCTTAATGTTGCCCATTGTCTGAAGATGCTGTGATGGCGAAGATGGCATCGGGAGATCTTTCCCTGACCAGCACGAGCAGTCAGGAGGGTGAGTCTCCGTCTCTTGATACCAACTCAAGCTAAATTTAATTCCTTAATCGATCTCAGAAGAGAGCTCGGAGTATGTGGGCTATGACAACACCCTCCGGCCGCCGTCCAACTCCAGTGGCAGCACCACCGCCGCCAACATGGCCAATAACAACGGGCCCCCCAAGGGCGTCAATAGCGGCGTGGGCGTGCCCGGGGTCTCAGGTGGCAACGGCACCAAGTACGACCTGCTGCAGGCGCAGTACAAGTCCGCCCTCCACGAGCTGGCCACCCTGCGCCACCAGCACGCGAACTCGAAGCGGCGCTGCGACGAGCTGTCCAGCGAGCTGAGCCTCTACCAGGAGCACTATATGGCCGACCGCAATAAGTTCACGGACATTGTCGAGGAGAGCGCCCGGCTGAAGCGGCTGCTCCTGGAGACGCAGCAGCAGAACCAGCAGCAGAGCCAGAATGGCAATAGCCAGGCGGCGCCTGTGGGCAGTGGGAATCCCTACTACTTTGGCAAGTCGCAAGGCTGCGATGGGAGCTGCAGCGAGAAGATGGCCGAGCTGAAGAAGGAGCGCACCATGGCCGCCGTGGAGCGGGAGAAGTACAAGAAGTCGTACATCGAGCTGGAGAAGGATCGCAACTACTATCGGGAGCGAGGCGACGAGAATCAGACGCTGAAGGTGCTGCTCTCCAAGGAGACCAAGAACGTGGTCTCGCTCACCGAGGAGCTGAACCAGCTGCTCTCCGAGAAGGACAACGTGCTGCAGGAGCACCAGAAGATGTCCGACGACCTGGTGCTGGCCAACAAGGAGATCGAGCGCCTCAAGAAGGACGAGCAGCTGGCCAGGGGCGAGATCAAGTCCCTGCAGCTGGCCAACGCGGAGCTGAAGAAGCGCGACCTCCTGAAGTCGCGCGAGAGCTCCTGGTCGAAGGAATTCCCCAGCGGCAAGGAGCTAGAGGCCAGCAAGGAGCTGGAGAAGCTGCGCAAGAGCCTCGAGAAGGCCCTCTCCGAGGTGGAGCGCTCCAGCCAGGACGCCGAGGAGGCGAAGCGGGTGAGGGACTGGGCCATCTCGCAGCGCGAGAAGATCGTCCAGGAGCGCGACTCGGTGAAGACGCTCTGCGACAAGATGCGCCACGAGCGGGACAAGGCCATATCCGACTCCCTAATGGCCATTCGAGACAGCGAGAAGATCAAGAAGCAGAAGGACGAGGCCCAGAAGAAGATTGATCTGCTCAAGGAGCAGATGGAGCAGCAGGAGCGCCACAACCTGGACAGCAGTGCCTCCGGCTCGCGTCGCAGCTTCCGCCTGAGCAGCTACGAGGGCGAGGACCTCCTCGAGGTGGAGCTCTCCGGCTACGAGCACACCTCCGACCTGGGCATCATCCTGGACGACAGCAACAAGCGAAAGCTGGTCTGTGGGGTCACCAGCAGCTCGCCCGCCTGCGGCAAGCTCAAGATCAACGATGTGATCTGCAAGGTGAACAACCTGGACTGCCAGTCCCTGTCCAAGCGCATGGTCCTCGACGAGATCCGCGCCTGTGCCCCCCGTTCGCTGCTCCTCGTCTCCCGCACGCGTCACAGCAAGCGGCACGCCTACTCCGTGCAGCTAAAGACGAGGGATCGGGACTGTCCGCACGGCCTGCAGCTGGACATGGGCGTGTTCATAGCCAAGATCGAGCAGAACTCGCTGGCCTTCTACGAGCCGGAGCTGGACGTGGGCGACCGCGTGCTGAGCATCAACAGCAAGTCCATGGACTCGGTGCAGTCCATCGAGGAGGTGATGCAGCTGCTCAACGACCCACGCAGCGATGGCCTCAACCTGTTTGCCCTGAAGTACGTGCAGGATCAGCTGCCGCCGGGCATGACCACCTCGTCGGCGCAGACCGACTCCATTGACTCCATGCCAAGCGGTGGAGGAGGAGGAGCGAGTGCAGCCAGCAGCGCCACCAAGCATCCGTCCAAGTTCGCCGAGTTCTTTTTCCGCAAACTCAAGTTCAGCAAGCCGGACACGCCGGAGGATAACTTTGAGCAGGAGCACGACGATGCCATCGCCGCTTTGGACTCGGTGCTCAGCGAGAACAGCTCGGAGAAAAGCAAGGAGAACCTGTTCAACCGCAAGAAGCGCACCAAGAAGGAGAAGGAGGCCGCCTCCAAGAGCATGGGCACCTGGCCGCGCACCAATATCTCGCACGACAATCCCACGGGCACCATGCGGGGCAATGAGAAGAAGCGCGCCCTCATGTCCCTCTTCACCGCCGGCCCCATCAACGTGGACAAGGACGACGAGGTGGTGGAGCTGGACGTGCCCGAGAAGCATCTGCCGCCGCCGCCGGTGCTGATGCAGGAGCAGCTGCAGCTGCCTCCGCCCCTGCCCCCACAGATGTCCAAGCCGTTGGCGCACATTCGGGGCGGGGCCAATGGGAGTGCCATCAAGGCGCATCCCAACCGCAACTCCAATCCGGTGAGCTCGGGCGCCTCGGTGCTGTTTCCGCCGGGCTCCTCTGTAACCCATGGAGGCATGCCCATGGTGGGCTACCCCACGCAGCCTCATCCGCGGCACTCGCTCTACGGCGGAGTGATGAGCCCCGCCGAGGAGCCCAGCCAGAAGCCCCTGCAGCGAGCTGCCCCGCTGATGGGCGCCAATGCTCGGGTGAAGATGCCGTCGCAGGAGCGGTATGGTTCCCGGCCGCACAGCAATCACCGCCTGTCGCTGAACATCACGCCCAGCGGCGACTTCTACCAGCCGAAGACCAGTGGCCAGCAGGCCCAGCAGCAGGTGATGAATGCCTCCTCCCCGGGTCCCGCTGCCGGGGAGTTTCCGGTGCGCAAGCAGCAGGTCTTTGACGTCTTCCATCCGCCGCCGCTGCCCAAATCGAGCTCTGGATCCGGTTCCAATCCCAATGCCGTGTTCATGCCCCTGAATCCCCCGCGGGGCAGTCACCCTTTGCCCGGCGGGGGCCAGCATGCGGATGTGGTCTCCCTGAAGTCACAGAACTCCATCGAGTCCATACTGTCCGCCAAGAGTCCGGCGATTAGCGAGTACGGGGTGTACGCCAAGCGCCATGTGCCCATGCCGCAGGCGGTGCGTCACGTGCCCAAGTACCCCAGCGACAGCGAGAGCATTGGTTCGGGGATCCATGGCGGTTACGGTGGGTTCCTGCAGTCCGCACATCTCCCAGGCAACCGGCACACGCAGCTCTTTCCCAGCTTTGGGCCGGGGGTGAGGAACAACCGGCGCTCCAGTCCGCTGACCCTGCCCTCGCCGCCGCCCCTGCAGCAGCAGCAGCAGCAGCTGCCGGCCCAGCAGCCACCGCCGCCGCACGACAGCGTGGGCATACCCACCGACCTGGACGGCTACCATCCCCATCATCATCCCCATGTGCAGCAGCAGCAGCAGGCCAACCAGATGCCGCATCCCCATCCGCACCCGCATGCGCCTTACCTGGACTATGGCCACGGACCCTATCCCTACATGGGCGCCGGCGGCGGTGTCTCTGGGGTAGGAGGCGTCATCTACGAGGGCGGCACGTTTCCGCGAAAGAAGGACAACCAGCGGCTGCGGATACCCTCCAATCCCAGTGTGGCCAGCAAGGGCAGCAGCCTGGTGAAGAACAGCTCGGGCAGCATTGACCATCACTATGTGACAAGCACAGGGCCGGCGCCGAGTGGGGGTTCCATGTCGGCTTCCTCCTCCGACCGAGCGCCCATCTCCCTGATGAGCTCGAGCATCCACAACAGCTTCGGGAATGGGAGTGGTGTGGGAGTAGCAGGAGGCGCTGGCGGAGGAGGAGGAGGCGGCGGCGGCAGCGGACGAGGCTCGCCCATGCCGCAGGTTCATGTGGAAATCCTTAGCCATGGCGGCGGGGGGAGCGGCAAGCGCAACTCCAATGTGCCTGCGGATTTTCTGTGCCCCGGAGACCTTAGAAGAGTCACCATCGACAAGCGCGACAAGTCGCTCGGCATCACCATTCAGTGCAACAACAACGGCGGCGGCATCTTCGTGTCCACCGTCGCGGACAAGAGCACAGCGATGCGTGCCGGTCTCCAGGTGGGCGATCAACTCTTGGAAGTGTGCGGCATCAACATGCGGGCGGCCACGCAGGAGATTGCGGCCAACGTGCTCCGCCAGTGTGGGGACTCCTTCACCATGCTCGTCCAGTACAATCCGGAGAGTAAGTCCCTTCTCCCTTCCCACTTGATTCGATGCCAAACTAATCCCTTTCCAGAGTTCCCTTCGATGGAGTACGAGGGAGCGCACAATCTGGAACCCGAATCTCCCATCAATCACTCGGGCTCGCCCACGCCGCGGAACTCTCCGCGTCCGCCGGCCCGCAACTCGCTGTTCCCGCTGCCCATGCAGCAGCCCCTGCAGCAGCCGCCCCAGTCGTCACGGTCTGGGTCAAGGGCCCCCCTCTCGCATCAGTCCATCAAGGACCAGAGCTTCGCCGACAGCCTGGAGAACCAGTCGGATATCAGCAGCAGCCAGGACATGCCCTCGTCGGCGGCCACCACCACCACCACAACGGCCTCGGCCACGTCGACGGTGTACGATGAGGAGCCCAAGCCGGCCCTGCCGCCGCCGCCCGCCTCCGTGCCCTCAGAGAGTACGTAGTTACCACACACACACCACTCCTCCTACTCCAATCTACTCCTACTACTAACCACACTTCCGAAGCTAGTCCCAGCCACGGTGCTTAAGGTACATATTGTTGAGGCTGAGCTCGTTAAGATTTAGTTGTTTTATAGGGGAAACTCCCTTTCCTTACCTAATCAAGAGGTAGCCTTTACCTATTGGCATAAAATAAGATCATATCTTAAAGAAAAGGGATCATTCTTCAACAAATAGAGGTCTTATGATCATTTACTTTAAAGATATTAAAGATATTAATTCACCAAGTAAATTTCGGCATTAAAATCAAATATTAAAGAGTTTTTAAAGGTTTCTTAACATTTATTCAGCTTAAATTTAAATAATAAGAGAATCCTGCTTAGTTGTAGCTACTTACCACAGCTTGCTTCCAGAGCAATTCGCTTCCTACTAACCAATATCCCTCCTCAAACTCTATTTCTAAATCCCACTTAATTACAATTAATTCCGCCAGCTCTAAGGTATGTGACTCTGCACATGGACAAGTCCAAGAACCTGGGCATCAAGCTGTTTGGCGGCAACAAGGTGGGCATCTATGTGCATGATGTGGCGCCCGGTTCGCCCTCGGATCATGCAGGCATACGCAAGGGCGACCAGATACTGGAGTACAATGGCGTGGATCTGAGTGCAGTCACCGCCGAGCAGGCAGCCAATGAGATCTCCAAGCTGACGGACACGGTCACCATGCTGGTGCAGAATAAGCTGCACAGTGAGTTTATAACAGATTATAATATATTATAACAGTTTATAACAGATTATAACAGTTTATAACAGTTTATAACAGATTATAACAGTTTATAACAGATTAAAACAGCTTATAACAGATTATAACAGTTTATAACAGTTTATAACAGTTTATAACATCAGATTATAACAGTTTATAACAGTTTATAACAGATTATAACAGTTTATAACAGATTATAACAGAGTATCACAGTTTATAACAGATTATAACAGTTTATAACAGATTATACCAGTTTATAACAGTTTATAACAGATTATAACAGTTTATAACAGATTATAACAGATTATAACAGATTATAGCAGTTTATAACTGATTATTAGAGTATTAACTCACTCCCTTCCCTTCGCAGCTCTCAAGCAAATCAAGGACGAGCCCGGCGACTCCTTTTACATACGCGTGGGGTTTGATCGCATTGGTGAGCTGAACGAGGACGACTTGCGTTTTGTCAAGGACGAAGTGCTCTACGTGGACAACACAGTGTTCAATGGAACCTTTGGCCTGTGGCGAGCCTGGAAGCTGGACGCCATGGGGCATCGCAAGGAGTGCGGCATCATACCAAGTCAAATGAAGTAAGGATCAAAGATTCAAGCTTTCTGTTCTATTTATTTATTTAAACTCCTTAGAGTGGAGGAGGAACTGCGTTCCGGGGAGGTGGTGGACTGTGATACGGGCACCGCCAGGCGGGGCAGCACCTCGGCCCGGCGTTCGTTTTTTCGTCGCAAAAAGAACCAGCGCAGCTCGTCCCGCGACTCCACGGAGATTGCCAGCTTCAGCAACACGCAGCTCAGCTTCTTTCCCGATCTAGGCCTGCTCAACGACGATGGCGGGGCCCTGAGCTACCAGCGGGTGGAGCTGCTGGACTGTAAGCCATTCTTAGGCCAGAAAAGTGCGAGATCATGCTCATTTCCCTCTCCCTTAGCGCCCGTTCGTCGGCCCGTGCTGATCATTGGACCTCTGTCCGAGTGCCTGATGGATCGCCTGGTCATCGACTTCTCCAACCTGTTCAAGCTGTGCGAGGTGACGGCCATGGACTGCTCGCAGGAGGCCATGGAGGAGGGCCTCAAGGAGAACATCTTTGTGGACTACCGTCGGCGGGGCAACAAGTTTGAGTGCACCACCGTGGAGGCCATTGGCAATGCCTGCAAGAATGTAAGTGATTCATCCTTTTCCAAGGGGATTTAATTTATATTCCGACTTAGGATCGCCGCCACTGCATCCTGGACGTTTCCATATCTGCGGTGGAGCGCCTGCAGCGGCTGCAAATCTATCCCATTGTCCTGCTGCTGCGCTTCAAGTCCGCCAAGCAAATCCGCGATATACGCGACTTTGGCACCGACAAAATCTCGGCCAAGGCGGCCAAGGAGATGTACGAGCGGGCCATGAAGCTGGAGACGGACTACAAGCAGTACATATCAGGTGAGAGAGGGGTTTTCTTGCTCCTTAATATCTTATATTTCAATGGGTTTATGTTCCTTTTAGCCGTCATACCCGGCGTCAGCATCAAGCACATGTGCACCCAGATCAAGGATGCCGTGGACAAGGAGCAGGACAAGCTGCTCTGGGTGCCGGTATCTGCTTGAACTGAACTTTCTAGTTTTTAATTACGCGCCACACTCACGCCTAGTATTTTTTTAAAGCGCATCAATCAATAGTATCGAGCTCCTCCGTATTCGATTCGATTCGTTTCGTTTCGTTTCGTTTCGTATAACACAGAGTATTCAATGGGCGTCGACTTTTAGGGCGCGGTATTTCTACCTGTTTCTTGTCTCTGTCTCTGTCTCTAATTTATGTCTGTAGCTGTAGTTTCTGTTTGCGGTTGATCACAAACACGGTGGATGTGGCTGCTACCACACTTTATATATCTTATTTATATATAGACTTCAACTGGAAACTATGCTAAGCCAAAAGTCTGTTTTGTATGCAATTTATTATTATGTATTTGTAAGTACATAAATCTATATCAAGTTTTTATTTCCCCCAAAACGATTCGATTAACTTGGCTTTAAATATTAAACCAATATTTAATTAAATTATATAAACTTCCTCTTCAAAATCAAGCTTTACTTACCCCTACTTATATATTCGACATGTTGAGCAACATTAAAATCTTTTATTTAATTAAGTGATTCACAATAAAAAAAGAGCTATCACTAGCCTTAAGTGGTAAACGGTTAAACTGAAATGAAATGCATGAAAATGCGTGGAAATGCCTTCTGCAAAATGCACACCTAAAAAAAGATAAAGATAAAACCTCTTTCTACACATAAATACAATTTATAAATCTAATTTATCAACATACCCTTCTATGCCTTAGAGAGAGAGTAAACAGTAATAAATATATATATCAACGTATTAAATACAAGTAAAATCTATTTTATACACAACGTAAGCATTCTACAATAAATATACAGACTACATATGATTGCGTACAATAAATATTTTTCCAAAACGCCTTCACTCTTTCTTGATTGATTTTGGGTTAGGTTTATGTTATGGCCACAATTATGGGTTATGCCTACAGCTACGATGTGAATAAATACGGGCTTAAATCTAGTAAATACCATCGGACACAGCTCTGGGGCCGTGTTGCGTTCGCAAGTATTTCAAGGTACATTCGCTCTTCAAGGTGTGTGCTAAATTGGGCATTATGTTGTCCTATATTTACATTAACATAATGCCGCACTTAGGTGGTAAGCTTATCTCTATCTCTTATGGAAATTTATCAAAAATCTATGATTTACAGAAATCTGTTATAAGCAGGGGTGCCACAGAAATCGCTGTACATTTAACATACATTTAAAATGTGTCTAAAAGTATGCAATAATATATTCTGGGACCCGATCGGGTTTTTGTAGCATACTTTTAGCCTGCAATTTAAGTGATTTCAGCTCCACAGCGATTTCTGTGGCATCTCTGATACAGTTGTAAAGGATTTATATGCAGGGGTGCCATAGAAATCGCTGTATATTTAAAATACATTAAAAACTTGTCTAAAAAAAATATTCAGGGTTATTGAAGCATACTTTTAGCCAACAATTTAAGATATTTCAACTTCACAGCGATTTCTGGGGCATCCCTGACAATATTGGAGGTGCCCCAGAAATCATTAGTGTTTTGAAATCATTGAGGTGTCAAATGCATTGTAAAATGATTATTTTTTGTGATTTTACATTTTATAGCATAGTTTTAGGCACCTCTTGAAGTGATTTCAAAGCGCTAGTGTTTTCCGTAGCACCCCCATATATGCAGTTTCCAGCATGGTCAGGGATAATATAACTCTATAAAACCTACAGCTACTGTACAATTCATCCCGAAGAAGGTACTCCTTCCAAGATTACCCCTCCAAGAAGTCAAAGTCATCGCGTGGACGGTACCACTCATCCGTGGCATGTTCATAGATGGCTCTCTGGACCTCCGCCTCCGCGGCCTCAATGGGATCAGATTTGGGAGCTGGACCGTCGAAGCTGCTGTCGGAGCGCGGACTGCGCGAGGTGGCCCGAAACTCCATGGGGATGTTGTAGCACTTGCAGATGCAGCTGGAGGGGAATCGGAACCAGTCGGAGAAGATGCCGCGACACTCGTTGTGCGGATCGTAGGCCAGCAGCCGGTGCAGGCGATACTGCTGCTCGCACCGGCAGCCGTCGCGGCAGAACATCTGCTTGAACTCGTGGGTGCACTTCTCCCAGTGCACGTACTGCTCGAACGGGTACAGGTTGAGCAGGGCCAGCACCTCGCCGCGGGTGTTGTTGGCCCAAAAGGGGGCCACCACCTCATCTTTGACGGGACAGGCGTTCCTGGAAATAATTTTTTTAAATTTATACTTTCAAAGTTTATGGAAGAACTTACACGCCCCGCAGGTTGCTTGCCACAGCAACGGGCTCCTGCTTCATGGCATCCTGGAACAGTTGCCCCTCCCGCAGCAAACCCGACTTGGTGCCCGCCTGGAGGAGAGCTCCCTGTGCTGGAGCAGCTGGTGCTGGCACAGTGGTGCTGCTGGTGGTCAGTGGCCTGCGCAGCCTCTCCGGGCTGAAGGCTCCGCCCGAGGTGCCGGAGAAGAGCGAGGCGAAGCTTACGGGAGTCGTTACGGAAGCCGAGGATGCTGGCGATGACTTGGTCACGTTGCGACGGATCAGCAGCGTGCCTGTCGTTGTGCTTGGCGACGTGGTCGAGCTTGGGGCATTCGAGGGAGCAGCTGTACTTGTGGTGGTCTCTGCAGGCTTCCTCTTTCTGGCTGGAGAGGAGACAGAGCTCTTGGGCAGCGATGTGGGCCTCAAAGTGGTGGCAGTGAGTGGTTCCTGAGAGGGCGATGCCTCTCCGCTAAGATTCCTCAATCCCAGCTGCGGTGAGTCGATGATCTGAATATTTTCACCAGCCGGAGTTGAAGGTGTTCCAGGGGTGGTGGTGGTGGTTAATGGGGCCCCAGACGGCACTACTTCGTAGACGCTATTTGACTCTGGACTGGGCTGAATCTCCACAATGTCCGCCTCTACTTCAGGTTCCTTGGGAGAAGGTGGAGCAGCAGTCGGAGGAGTTGAGGCTTCAGAGATGGTCACATTTCCAGGCGTCTCACTGGAGCTCCTTTCCGTGGTGCTACTACTCGTAGGAGCTGCTGTGGTCGTCGTAGCCTTCGTGGTGCTCGTCGTGCTGGTGGAAACCGGTCGAAAATGTGGTTCCATCAGCACATCGTTGTTCTTGAAGCTCCCAAAATCATCTCGATCCCGATCTCGATCCCTGCCGCGCATCAAGTACTTGGCACTCCGACGTCCAGCATCCTTGCTGTAACGCTCGGCTGTCTCCTCTATGTCGTCCGCGTCCACCTCGTTGTTCTGGATCTCGTCGCGCAGTATGGAGATGTGTCGCACATCGCCGTACATGCGCTTCATCAGGCCCTGGTTCTCGTGCACGAACCGCCGGACAGCGTGCCACGGATAGGCGGTGCCGGGCAGGTGGCAGAAGGCCTGCTTGCCCAGGTCGCAGGGAATCGCCGCCAGCATCTGGGCGCGACCACGGCGCGACATCTTGCCATTGGGACTGCACGAGTTGGCCGAGTCGAAGCCAAAACCGGCCATGGCTGCCGGCAGAGCTACCACTACGATGAGTAGCAGACTCCAGATGACATGGTTCTGTAAGAGATGCATTAGGAGAGGGAAAATGTTATTCTTTGGGTTTAAAAATTAATTAAAAAGGTGTCAAAATTATTAAAATAATTTTAAATTATTATTATTTATTATTTATCTAAGAAAATACATTAAACTATACCCAAAAATTCACTTGTTGAGAAGGCATAAGAATCAATCAAGAATATTCGTTTTTAATGTAACTGGGAAGACGGGATAGTCTGTACAGACCGGACGGCTCTCACTCAGTTAAGCAAATTACCGGAGACTTTGGCTGCTGGCAGCCGGTAGAAAATCAAATTTTACTTTCACGCGAAGCCAACTGGACAATCACAAGTCATAAAGATGATCGATGTGCATTTGCATGCCACCTCCAGACTGCAACGGAGAGAGAGAATGGCCGCAATTGCATCGTCGTCATTACACAGAAAAATATAATTTTTATTGAGATAAAAAAATACACTAAACCTAGAAATGTAAGTACCTAATCTCTTGATTGAAAGCCATCATAAATCTAGGAGCTTTGAAACCCGAAAACTAAAACACTTTAATTTTGAGTCGGTTTTTACTCAATCTGTCTGAAAAAGATAATCACCAGATAAACTTATCGTAAAGCAAATCCGTTTTCTGCGCTCCCAAAATTTATCTGAACGTAAAAGAATAACATATTGCTGTTAACAATGCTATTAACTATCGAATAATGCTGTAAAACAGCTGTAATTCTCGTCTTCTCTTACCTTGGCTATCGGAAATCAGCTGCTGTTTTACCGATCCGAAAAAAATTTGACAGGGACTCGGGGTCAGGGCTAAAGTTAGATCTCACATTTACACAATAGAAAGCCAAAATTTTATCTGGTCGCAAAATTTTGAGAGAGATGGTAGAATCCGACCCTTACCCAGCGAAAATTTATAAACATATCAATATTATTATCTTCTGTTCTTGTTGTTCAGGGGCTGACATTATTACCATCATAAAATCAATTATCCAAAAATTACCCCTTATTTTATTCCAGAATATAAAATGCCCCATTTCTCACCGTGCAGTTGCACCAGCCAGCCAGACTTGCCGTCGACCACTGCAGACTGCCTCGCACCGCACTGGAAGCCGCCCCATCCCACACCAAGCGAGTGGTTCACCGGCAACCGGCAGCTGGCCAGCTGGCCATGGATAATGGACAACGGACAGTGGACAACGGACGACGGGCAACTGGTCACCGGACAACGGTTACTGGCAGCCGGCAAAGTGAAATGCAAAGAGCAATCAAAAGCGAAATGGGTTACCCAAGTAAAAGTAAATTGCGGCAAAGCTGGAAAAGCCAAGGCATTTCCAAGGGCTTTCAACTTTCCTTTTCGGTTGCACAATTGCTGGCGCAGTTCCAGTTCACTTTGGTTCGCTCCCAAAAAGGGGCTCTTGGTCCGTCTCCTCGCGTCTTCTTCGAGGGTCTCTGTGGCAAACTGGTTGGCCAAAATTGATATGCATTCGGTGTTCAGTTATCGCCCATCACGTATATATACATATGTAGTATCGATCGCGGGTGAATCACTCTCTGCGAGAGTCCGAGAGAAAAGAAAGTGATCGGGCTTCGGCTCCGGTCTCCCTTGTGGGCCGTTTCGCTGGCGGATGTGTGCCCGAAATGTGAGCTCAGCGATGCCATGCGATTAGGTAACGGAGATCGCTGGTGATCACTGGGGTTCGGGGAAAATTCCCGCCCCGATTAGCATACGTAAAGCAAGGTCAAGCCTATTTCATAATATTTATCCAGAAATTTCCGTGGCCAGTGGGTTTGGTTTATGCAAAGCATAAAGCAGAGATCGTTAAAGTTGTATATTTTATTATAAGAAAGTTTTTGACTTAAGTAAAGGTAAAGTAACTAAATAACTGTTTGTTTGAATATATCTCACAGATAAAATTATTATTATTAAGATACTGGCTTGCAAATTCTATAAATCAATAAAATCTTCTTTAAAGCCCTCTCAACAGAACCCTCTTCAAACTTGAATAAGAGATCAAATATTTATGAAAGTTTCCCAACAAAAATCTATACAAGCCCTCAAGAATCATGTACTCAAAGCGATTTTAAATATCAATGACTGTGTGGAATTCCTTTGCCCGCAATAATAACTCCCTTTTCACCGATTTAGACAAGTACTTCAATCAAGTGATCCCACAGACCCCGACCATGGCAATTACGTGAAGAAAGTGAGTGATCCGAGGCTGAAATCCGAGGATGAGACCGCAACTTGGGTGCGAAACAAATGACGGCTCTCAGCGAACTAATTTGTGTTGAAAATCAAATCAGGTCAGACCGCAAGAGAAGACGACGCCTGGCCTGAAATGGAAAGCAGAATTACTTTCGCTTTGTTCGGCAAAAAGAAAAAAAAAAAAACGAAGATAAATAACGCTGGTGCCTGGCATTAGTGTCGATTGTCATGTGCAGCGGGACAATTAAACCGAATATCATTCATTAACATTGTCATAATTCTTGGAAGCCAAGGAGCCACAGGGAAATTGGAGCAAATGCTGCTGTCAGCGTCCCAAGTCGGCGAAACAAATCAATATGTCCAATCAGCCGTGAGAGCTTGCCACTGGTGCAGTCAGTGATGTGGCTTTAGCTTTTTGTTGGCTTATCTGGTCTTAAATGAAATTCTGACAATATCTATAACTTTGTGTGATGAAAAAATTATATAATACTCTGTATGATACAAATACAGATCATGGTTTATAAAATAAACTAATAAAAACGTAGCGTTTGTCTTAATAACCTTTATATTCCGACAAATTTAATGTCTCATGTAATAAAATCTTTAAGAAATAGTGTCTTTTAGGCGATGAATGTTATATGGAAAGGATTTAAATTAAATAATAAAATGTAATAATAGAGTAAGCAAATAATGGGATTACGGTAAATGAGGCAATGACATTGTTTTTTCTCGGACTCTTAGGATTTTTCTTAGCTAAGAGCTAGACACACATATGACACTTTCCTGAAGAAAATCTAAAGCAAAAATCATCTATATCTATCACCGTATGCGCTTCAATTTAAACCTTCAATAAATAAAAAATTCAAGGTAGTGTCATAACACCATTAGGAACTTGAATTATTATTACAAAATATAACAGCTTGGTCTTAAACGAATTAACAAATAAAATGTAGTTCCTAGAACACATAGATTTTTATCTCAGTACCCTGAGGACTAGAAAAACGCCGATCATCTTCTTTAGGAGTGTCTATAGCTTCAAATTCAGCTATTCTTCAGCATCCAAAGTGGCCAACACTGGATGAATGGATGGCGGTGGTGCAGCGGTGCGATGCTGCGGTGCAGTGCAAATGGGCATTAAGTCAACTCGCATCGAGGAAGACATTTGTCAATCGCAGACGATGCCGAGCTGTCGCCAGAGAAACGTATTGCAACACTTTAATGTGTCAGCGACTTTCTACGAAAACCCAGTCCGGCGCGGGGCGGGTCAATGGATGCGGGAGGATGAGGCAGAGCACGTTCCAGTCTATGTCTTCATTTCCCAAATACAATGTTGCCCGTCCTCCGTCCCGCACCGCACCGCACCTCACCGTGCCGTCCCCGTTCCCGTTCCCGCCAGGTTCAGCTGGCAACTGCAACTGGCCAACTCTCTTGGCGAGCGCGGCGGCTAGAATGAATTATTTATAAATTCAATTGGCTCTGGAAATGAAGTTGATGTTACACTTAACCAAATTTGGCCAGGCCGCTGCTGTTTCTGCTAATTGCCAGACGCATCAGCAGCAGCCGCAGCAACCAGCTGGCCAGCTGGCGACTGGTGAAATTTTCACGACCAAAACAAAAGACTTAGGCGACAAACTCGACTCGAGACGAACGACGAGGCATTTCCTCCGCGCAGAACCCAGCAATGCATATTCATGGCGAAATGGTTAATTAAACGAAAAATTTCACTGATTTGAACGGAGCCGGAAAAGGTCGCTTCCCGATTTGGCAAGTCGATATTTTTTTGGCCCGGCGATTCGCTTTCGGTTTGGTTATTTTTTGGCTTTGTTATTGAGCTCTTGTGAGCTTGGTGCTTGGTGCTTGGTGCTTGGGTTTGGGCCAAATCCAACGAGTCAATCCCAGCCGGCCGTATTTGCTCTCGAAGAAAGTGAAACTTTTCATTTTATTCCGCCTCTCTCTCTCTCTCTCTCTGTGTGTGTGTCTCTTTATCTTTCTCTCGGGGACCGGCAATGCGAACAACAACAGCAAACACAGCGGAAACTTTAAGCATTTTCGTTGTTGGTTATGCTTTTATGATTGCGTGGTCATGCGTTGAAAGGAAAATAAATAATAAAAGACAAACAGACAGGCAGAAGCTGTTAATATGCATAAAACGCTTAGCTCTATCGTTTATCGATTTCAACACATTTTGAAAAATTGCTGCGACTGAGACGTGTGACCATTTTTTAATTGCGATTTCCTTTTTTTTCTCTTTGAGGTGCGAGGTACAGGGAATTGATTAATGGTTTATTTTTAGTTTCATTTAAAGCAGCTGTGACTTAGTGCACTTGAAGCAGGTGAAATATGGGTCTTTAATTCTTTTAATTACTTAAATAATAAGTGTTTCAGTTGAAGTGCATTTTAGAACGAAAAGATTTAAGATAAAATGTAAATCATTAGGAAAACACAAAGACTTCAAGAAGAAAATGTTTTGTAATTGTATTTGAACTTATATTAATTGTTTGTAAGTTTTCGATATAATAAAACTTGTTGTTTATTGAGAAATGTTAGAAATATTGGTACTACGTTGGTATTAAAGAATATATTATTTTGGTTTTTTCTTCCTTAAAACAACATAATTTCAGTGTCTTCAGATTTCAGTTACCATTTTTGCTTCCATATCTTTTCAGTTATTGAGGAAGCTTAATAATATCATAAGTCCCGACTCTAGTAAGCCCTTCTGATGCAATTAATTTTATTTATTTATTTATTTTTTTGACACTTTATTATGCAAGACAATTCCCCGAAATTTCAGGCCGTTACACAAGCCCACCACTTACCGTTATTAGCCTAGTGATCCGCGATCGCCTATCCATTTGGGTGCGATCCATTGTTTACTTTCACTCGATCGACACTCGTCGCGTCGATGGGCAAATGCCAAATGCCAAATGCCGATTGCCGAATGCAAAATAGCTGGCAAATAGAAATCTGTCAAAGGATTTGGCAATGTTTCACTTCGCGACTCGGACTTCACTTCACACTCGCACACACTCTCTCGGGGCTATGAAAATTAGTGGTAAAATCCATATTTCCACACTGTTGCAAATCGTATGCAGTTGCCGCGACCTCTGGGGTCCCGCTTCTGTTGTTTATAATCTTTTTTTTTTGGGGAGGCTTTTCCCACCGCACCGGAGGAAACCGAGGTAATCGAGGAGAAGCAGCAGCGAAAACCGAAAATCACGTTCACACGCTCCGCACTCACGTTTGCAACTGCGACGCCAGCAGCGGCGGCTCGAGCTCCAAGTCCCGCTGTCGAGCGTTGGCCTCCCTCTCTCTCTCTTTCTCTGGTTGCACTGGAAGAAAAGAACGGCACACGATGAAGAAGCACTTTTTACTTTTGGTAGCAAAAAAAAATTATTTCTATTTATTTTTCATTAAAAATATTAATTCAGAAAGAGGGATGTATTTTAAAATATAAAGTGCTGTTAAACTAATTATTATTATTATAAAATTAATTACAACTATTTACATAAAAAGGTTAAGTATGTCAAAGGTTAAGTATACTCAAAGTTTTAATATGAATAACGCTTGTCTATATTAAGGAACCTGAAAAACCTAAAAATAAAAATGGTTTTTAATATAAATGAATTTCCCATATCTAGATACATTTTTATTTCAAGTGCAGACAGAGACCATTTCTGCGCGAGAGAGTAGCCAGGCGATCCATCGATGGGTCTCAGCTCTGCGCGCCAGCGAAAACGCTTTTTATTTTTACGGCTCATGTTGCTTTTGTTTTTGCCTTTTGGTTTGCTTTTGCAGGAAAACTTTTTCTTATTTATTATTCGTCGACGACAAACGCTGAAAAACGACCCATCGCAAAAAAAAGAAACAAAACAAACATGAAAGGAAGCTAGGTTCGAGAAGACAAAGTTTGGATACCCTTCCCATTTATAAGTTTACGCAACCGCTACTATACAAATAATTATAGGTACATTAAACATTTATAAAGAACAACACAGAGGCTTTGCGAATTTTCCGAGATTATAATTTAAACAAACCAATAATTTCTATGGTAGCTACATATATTAAAAATTTTAAAACCGGAAGAAATATCTACATATGAATATCATGAGATATGGTATATGCGTTAATGTTAAATGCGTATATTTTAAACAATTGGGAAGGTACGTCCTATTTTCTTATTTTCTATTTTCGATTTTCCAATTCATTTTTGATTATTCCTTAAGCAGCTTTCTAGTAACGGACAGACGAACAGGGCTAGATCGATGTTGATCAAGAATATACATATACTCTTTATAGGTTCAGAGATCGGTTGCAAACTTATAATCAAAATTATTATACCCTCTGAAAGAGCATAAAAAGCAAGAAAGAAGAGGAGTACTCGCACACACCGACGAGAAAAAGCGCCACACGCAACGCCCGAGCCGAAGTTGCAGTGGGGGCTTCGGCTGCACGAACCGAGCAGAGCCGAGCCAAAGCCCCCCTCAACAGCAATAACAACAACTGATGGTGGAGCAGAGTGCGTCGCGTCGCAGCTTAGTAGGTCAGTAGTGGACTTCAACATTTGTTGTTGTTTGGGTTTTGTTTTGATTCATTTGCTGGCGCTGCCGCCGCTGCTGCTGCTGTCAGTGCTGTTGCTGTTGTTGCTGCTGCTGCTCCATCTGCAGCCGGGGATTAGACGTCGCGACGAGAGCTTGTTTTGGCGCGCATCTTCGGAGCTTGATTGCGGCGGGAGCCCATGCACTCGGCGAGGGTCGACAGAGCGAGTTGTCAGCTGATCGAGCGAGAACTTATTCGCTAGTGTTTGAAATTAAAAGCAGCGAAAAGTACTGCTGCAACCCCCTATGTAATAAATGGTTGAAGCTGAAAAAATGTAGTTTTCACATAAGTATTTACCTGACTCGTTGATTACAGCATTCCCTTGAATAGTTTTTTGTTCCTATTTTTGAAAATAATTTAAAAAATTAATATTATTTTTACAATTTTTCCAAATTATATATTTATTATTTATTTAAAGGGTCCACTGCTATTCCTTTGCCAACCCTCGCCTTGCACTCATCAGCGAACTGTTGAAAGCGGCTTGTTGGTCGCCGTTTAATTATCGTTGTGTGTTTATTATGTCCTCGTCCGCCCCTCGGCCCCGCCCACTGCCCACCGCCCACCGCCCACTGATGCCCCATCTCCGCCCACGAAACCCGGCACGATCAGTATTGTGTTTTACTGCTGCTGCTCCTCGTCCTCCGTTTTTTATTGGCACGAAGTTCTCCATTGAGTAAGTATTGCGCCACCGCAGGAACGGTTTGTGGACAGCGTTCGGGTCCAGTTGTGGAGTGGGTGGTCCTCCCGGCTCCCGCCGCCCGTGGGCTCTCCTGGCCACAAAACGGGTTCTCTTTCGGCGTTTGCCAAATTATTTGGATTGCGAAATCTGTGTATACAGAATGTATGCAAGTCCACTGTATCTGTAACTGTTGAAAAGATAAACTTCCATAAAAAATGTATATAATAATTTAATATTTAAAAATAAATTAAATTTTAGCTCTGCAATTTCATAAACATATTAATTATTTTTATGTCTTTTATTATTAACCTATATTTACATTATTAAGTTAAAATAGAAAGGGAATTTAATTTTTTACTTTTTTAAATTTTTTTGGGAAGAACTCTTTGAAATATCTTGTGATAAAATAATAATAATATAACTAATTCTAATTCTAATTCTTTTTTTGTGTAAATAGATCTTCTTTTATTTTATTTCTTAACACTTTGAAGCGATTTAATAAATTATTATAATTTTGCAGTCGCCGTTTTCTTTCTGCGCTTCCTTTTTCAATTAACTATCGCACTTGGATATTTGGGCCAGAGCAAGTGAAAGTGCCAAAAATGATAATAAAAGCAGCTGCGGTATTAACGAAGTAGCGAATTCGCTACCTACCAGGAGGCATAAACTGACTAAAACGATTTATTCGATTTTTAAATAGTTACATTCCTCTTTTCCGTTATAAAAAGCGGCGTTTTTGGGTCTGCTATGCATGTTCATCTCACTTAAAATAATAATAATTTATTTTTGTTTTTTATTTTGTAAGGCTCCAACATTAAAAAAAAAAAAAAAAAAAACAGTTATATTCAGCAAATATTTAGGAACAAAGAAACTTCTTAGTTTCAAAAGCGATCTTTATTTTTGAATACACAATTATATTTCACATGGTATTGAGATTAAATCTTCTGCAACCAATATAAAATCATCGATCAATCTCTATCTGTACACCAACATTGGTTTGAGGCACAATATCCTTTTGCCTCATCCAAATCTATGCAGGCGTCGTCGCAAATTTCGTTGTCAACTTCCGACGAACACGAGAGCATATGGCATGGACAACGCCAATCAGCGCCATCAGCTCCCAAATATTGCAAGGATGCCACAGCAATTAAAAAGTACAGGAACTTAAGCTGCATCTTGTTAGGGCCTCAACAAATAACTAGATTCCTTTGTATTCAAGTTTACTCTGACGATAGTTGTTGACACAGTCGAGCTTAAATAGGGGTTCGATTCTAATCTATGAAAATAAACTGCTGCATAATGATTTTTACGGGAAGTGCGTTTTAAGGAGGGTTGTCAAGATAAGAATATGATGATCGCACAAAATGTTAAGCTAAATAAAAAATATATAGAAGCAGGTCTTTGTCCTCACAATATGGGCAAATTCCACTGTTCGTACGATTTTGTGAATAAAAAAGTAATCTTTTTTCAGGTTTCTGAAAAATATATAGCACAATTTTGTATTGAGCTTACACATTCTTAAATTAAATCTTAATATAAGACCAAAAATTCCAAAAATAAGATTTATCAGGTTATTTTCATGAATAAAATAAACTTAATTTAAGGTTTTTCCCAATCTTAAAATGAACGCTTAAATAATACCCTAAATTTTTACTACCTTCACATGTATAATTCCCAACTGGTTCTGGCAACTGCTGACTCTAATAGTGACTAATTTGGGGTGAATCCCCAAGGAAAAAAATCATCGAGGAATCCTCAAGGAAAAAAATCATCGAGGAATCGCCGAGGAATTTTCCTCGATTTCCTATGTAATCAAGAGTAATAATCCTCCCCTATGATAATCATAAACATTTTGTTTCACCAAAAATTAAAAAACAAATTTTTTGTTATATATATTAATACAAAATGATCTTTTGGTCCAAGAACCCCCCTGCCAAATAATCTGACATAATCATTTCGCTGACCCACTTCCCCCCTTTAGGTGATTATGTAATATATGGCCAGCCCCTTATTTCTATATTTTTTCACAAAGGACTTTTAAAAATGCTTTCTAAAACACGGCGGCATTTGGTTGATAATTATTTTGGGAACAGTTCAGTAGCATTTTCAAAAGGAACTCCTTTTGCTTACAATACTAACTTTATTCATTTTAATTAATTTCATTTACTACTAGAATAATATATCAATGAATTAAATATTTATTCATTATTTAGATTTTAATGAAATGAAATGAAACACAAGCAGAAGAAGGCATCGCCGATTCCATAAAGTATACATCTTCTTGATCAGCAGCAACAGGCGTATTGATTTACCCATGTCCGTCTACAAATTCCACCTCGATCTCGGCAACTTTAAGAGCAGTTCCACCAAATCTGTCCCTTAGGATGACGAAACCTTGCATGTGTAAGTTCCTCCTCTATTTTCCCAAGAGCTTGGAGTAGCTCATCGAGCTCCTCTTTTCATTCTGAAGTTCTAGGATCTTATTGTTTTTGTCAGTGCCTTCAAAATCTAGTTCCATTATACGGGTTTCAG